>BQNB010166339.1:0-14124 GCA_026074375.1 Tanacetum coccineum | reverse complement strand
TCACATTGCCTCAAGATGTCCCATGTACATCCAACCGCCGTCTAATCGAGCTCGAAAATCAAGTCCAACGCTTGATGGAAGCTCATCTTGCTCTGACACAACCTACCCAAGTAAATAAAATCACTACCCTATGTGAAATCTGTAGTGGTCCCCACGACACTCAGTATTGCATGGAAGACCCAGAACAAGCCTTTGTTGAATACACATCCTCGCGTACCGATAAAGCGGGAGGTAAGTGGTATACTTTTAAACTCGAGAAAAACAATCTTGGTGACACCTATAATCCGTCATGGAGAAGTCACCCAAACCTTAGGTGGAGACAACCCTAAAATTCCCAAAACAATTTCTCAAACCCACCTAACCGGTTCCGACCCAACGGTTCGATCCCGAACTATTCCTTCAACAACCGTCCTTAAATTTTTAACAATAAATCAAATATAGAAGGACTGGTTTCCGAATTCATGGCATCTCAAGACGCTAGATTGTCCAAGTTTGAAGCCGATTTCAAACGACAACAAGGTGAGATGACCAACAAAATATACACTGTTTTGAAAGCCATCACCGATCAAATAACGGGCACATTACCTAGTGATACGGTCAAGAACCCAAAACTGGGGACTCATCTAGTTTCATCTGCTCGTTCTTACCTAACAATGGACCCGCAATGCTCAACAAAAATCCATAGCTCAATTAACGCCATCATAATCCACCCCAAGCAGCCTAAAGAATCCGAAGTTAATGAGCCTGACGTAGAACAATAAGAAGGAAACCTTGGAAACACCAACTCTAACCCACATCCACAAGCTAATCCATTAGCTTCCATCGCCACAGAACATGTACGAAAGCTAAATTCGATGCTTGAATTGCTCGGGTTGGTTCCCTAATCCTCCAATACAAAATTTGTATGCTTTAAAGAGGATGATGGAGAGGTAATGTTCATCGAGATCATACGAGATAATGATGAACCCCAAAATGAGGGTGCCAATAAAGGTGAAGGGGCAACAACGGAAGAATCGGTAGTGGAGTACTTTGACACTTTCCCGACTAGAGATGAACTAACCTACCCTAGGTACCTAATGAGTGGCTCAATCCCTTCAATATTTCTAAGGAACCCTATCATCACGGAAGGATGCCCTTACAACCTTAAGATACCATGCAATATTGGACACATGCATATCGAAAAAGCTTACATTGACCTTAACTCTCCTCTTAATATCATGACCCAAATGATGTACAATTGGATCATGAGGAGAAAACTTGCCCCTAGGGAAAATGCAAATGGAGGAATTAGCAATTTCACAGGAAGGATTAAAGGGATGCATGTCTTCGTGGGAAACTTCACGTATGTCGTAGTCATGGGATTAAAAAGATTACCTTTAAAACACCATATAAGGACCCGAAGAGGAGAGAATTGTCTAGCGAGGGTCATGACTTATTATCATCTAGGATAATACTCAGTGAGGATGACTATGATAGAGTATGTAGGAGGCCATCCTACTTAGAAGATGGGTTTTATAGAGACACCATTAAGCTCGGACCTGAATACCTAACTGGAATGGAAGACGAAGGAGAAGTTACATAAAAACGTATGACTTCGAGTCTAGCTAAAAGACTCATAAATAAACAAAAGCGTTTTTGTATACACTATTTCCTGACATGAATAGTGTTGGTTCGTTTTTAATAAAACTTTTGGCGAAACATTTTTAGAATCATTTATATAATATTTATATGAGTTTTAAATTTATAAATATTATTTTACGAGACGATTGACCCACTTAAACGATAACATTTTACCAACGATAGAAACATTATTTTATTTTTTTTGAAAGTAATAATCAACTCTTTATATTTTATTTTTGTCGGTTACGTAAAACGTTTACGTTTCGCGATAAATTAAGTTTAGGCATACCCGGAAGCACCAAAACTTTTCTACGCTACAACAAATACCCACAATTGTACCCAATACCCAAAATTAACACAACATTATCACTTATATACATATATACATACGAATCATAGATAGAAAACACAAGAAAAATATCTAGATATCAAACATCTTCCTTATTTCCATGGGATAATCCTAGCTTTAGGAGACCAAGAATACAAGACTCCATGTTTTGCTCATCTTGTTCTTTGACTTGTCTAGGGAGTACTTAAGGCATTAGCTAGCTTATTTCACACACACATCTCACTTGTTAAGGTGTAAAACACACAAATCTCTCCCCCTCCTCCTCTCTAGCCCACGGCAACCCCAAGAACACCACCCAATCCATACCAAATTTTATTTAACACATTTACACACATCCCTACTATATATCTAAGATGTCCTAAGAAGATTTGAAGGCTTGGTTTAAGCTTTACAAGAAGTTAAGACAATAAAGTTCAAGAAACAAGTTCATAAGAAAGTTAGGGTTTTCATCTCATATTTCAAGCCAATGGTTTAAATCACAAGGGTGTGGTTTATTTCCCATTCACCACTCATCATTACTAAGGTTATCTAAAACCCTAAACACTTCATAATTATCATTTTATGTGTATATTGGTTCTATATGGCAAAATCACCATTTAAGGTTTTAAACATGTTAAATGGATAACTTACTTGTGATTATGATTTTGTACACTTTTTTATATAATATGTGATTGGTAATATCATGGAATAATGAGATTATAAGTATGTTAACATGTTGGTTTAAGTGGAAAATGTTTAAGTATAAACTAGTGATTAAAAAGTATATAAATGTGATTGGTAATATCATGGAATTCGGGTATCTATTATTGATACCCAAGATAGTTTATATCTTTAGCCTTCTCGAGTTAAGGAGTGTGCAGTCATATGTATCTATTTCGTCGTTATGGATGTGTACGTGTGGTCTTTGTCGCCTTTTCTGGAGCATTGAGATCGGTATTAAATTATATGAGTATACTGGTAGTATATTAAATTCTAGAACTTGTTATTGTGATGCATCCTGAGACTGCATAGTGAGTATTAGGATTTGCTTGATAAGAGGCATTAGGATTAACCTATGTTTTAAACCTGTAATTGTTATGATGGTCACACCGATCATATAACTATCCTACACCCTTGCCATGCACTTATTTTTAGTGTATGATACCCCTAGTACAACCCTCCGAGCCTATCATTATAAGATTATGTATCATCATTCACGACGATTCCGAAAATAGTAGAAAACTTGTTAAACGGAATTTACGAAAAAGTTACTGTTAAAAACGAGTTACTAGTTAATTAAAACGAAGTCGTTACGTAAATTTTTAATCAAGAAAATTTTTATAAAAAATTATAAACTCAAGGGTTTGTTATTTTTAACAAATAATACATATTTTTAGGATTCAAAATGATAGAATCGTAATTTTCAATTAAATAAAGAACGAGTATGAATTTCACAAGTTTGCGACAATTATACTTTTATAAAAACTATTTTTTATATAAAAGTTACTATTCATGCAGAAAGTTATATTTTGTAAAACCTCATTAAAAATATAGAACTTTTCAATTCGAGAACGTACTCAAAAAGAATCGTTAAAACGGAGCTTACGAATAAAATACGACGTTTACGGGTTTTACGACAATTAAATCGATAAAAATATACATAAGGTCTGATGTGAACAGTAATTTTTACTGTTCACCAGTAGGTCCGAAATTCGAAAATGTCAATTTATGATAACTCGTCTTGATACGAAAAGATGGGCATAAGAAACGCGAGAATCGGGTTTAAAACGCGAAAGTTACGCCAGTTTTACTAAAACGATAATTATAAACGTTTTAACTTCTTAAACCCAATTTTACCAAAACCATTAGTTGGTGATTGAGCTATATAGAATATTATGTGGTTATCAAAGTACTATATTACTAGGGAGTTTCATAATGAGGCCTCTTCGGATGGCGTATCGACGAGTTGTTGGATTTACGATTTAAAGTGTCCTAACTCCTCGAACGTCATGTCATGACCTCTTAAATTATGATAGCCCGAACGATAGTACGATGTAACAACTATAAAGATTTATATTTAAAGTATCTGGTACTTATACGACCTATATTGGATTAGGTTGCCTTCGGATTCCTTCGTGACGCATTTTTCTATTGTGAATACTTGTTGATTTCCATTCACTCAAGGTGAGTTCATAGTCTCGCATTTAAAATCTTTTCAATGTTTTATAAACCCGCGAGGGGAATACATGCTCGTTTACAAACTTGTATAATTTTACTACAGTACAATTACCTTTCAATACTTTGTGAGTTCATAGCCCCACCTTTTCTCTTTTAATGGTTTTCTTAAACTGTTTTTGGGGTGAGAATATTCGTGTCGTTTACTACATCTATCTTATTGATTTCTTTATCATAAGGTGTTGACATGACTATTTTTACTAAAGCTTGATTTGTTACTACATGATTTGAGATCGTGAATACCTATATTTGAAACCGTGAATTTTAGACATGATTGTTTTTACTACGGACACAAGTGTTTTTCAAAGTGTATGCTATCCAGATTACTGCTGATTTTTTAATGCCTTATGTTACCATATTGCGTTGAAGTCCTATTATCATTGAACCGGTAATTGCTTATTATAGTGAGCGCTGCTGGTGTTATGAGATAGATCTATCCGGATTAACAATCCCCACCCTTCCTTGGGTCACTAGTTGATACGGGTGGCATTTGAAACATTGAGTAGATGTTAGGGTGTTGGCAAGCATCCTTTATTCCGATTGGGCACAAATCTGGTTAGGCTTCGGTCGTCATGAGCGTAGTGCATATAATAAATACTCTAGACTTGATGAGTGTGTTTCTTTGTCGACATTACTTGTTTTTGGACTTCGGAATATGTACTTAGTTCCACCATACTTCGATCTGTGTCCACTTTTTTAATATTTTTGATTTACTGAATAACTACTTCGGAATTTCGGAATACAACTGTTAAATGTTGTAACGCTACTTTTCTTCCTGAAATATTCTTAAAATTATTTTCAATACTGCTTTTTACTTAAAACCTATGAATTCACCAACATTATTGTTGCGTTTTAGTAGTATTTTCAGGTTTACTATTTTGCTAGTTGGAGCATTTATTGGAGCATGCGAGTCGCGGCGGATATATATTTTGAAGGCTTAATAACTTGGTATACCCATTCGACAACACGTTTTGACAATATTTTCTAAGTACATGGTAAAATGAACCATGTTGCAACTCTGATCTTTTATTAATAGATTATGACTTTCATTTTTTAAAAACGTCCTTTTTAAGGTCGTTTCCGTGACTTGTGTTTTGTGCCCTGAAGTCGCATTCCAATGTACCATTCCGCTGCGTTGGCCTGGAATTGGGTGGTGTTACAAATATGACTGTTATGATCCGATTTTTTTTTTTTTTATTAAAAAAAATGGGGGGATATCGCCTCCATGCGTGTAAAACTATCTCCTTTATATAATCACCTTGTAAAGGGTTTTCTCATTACTATCTGTTTGCTTTCGGTGGGGATGTATATGAGCTGATTTGGTAAGGCGGTCTATAATGACCCAAATTGTGTCATGTCCACTTGATGTTTTGGGTAGCTTTGTAACGAAGTCCATCATTATTCTTTCCCATTTCCATATAGGAATATCTGGTTGTATCAGTAAGCCGGATGACTTCTGACATTCTGCTTTAACTCTAGAGATTCTGTTTTAAAACACTTTTCGACATAATTCAGCGATGATTGCTTTCATGTTAGTCCACCAATAGAGTTTCTTAGATCCTGATACATCTTGTCAGAACCTAGGTGGATGGAATACTTTGATTTATGGGATTTCATGCATGATTAAGTCCCTCAAACCACCAAAGAATGGTAACCAAATTTGATTCTTGATACAACGAGTTCCATCAGGACGTACTTCAAATGCTTTGTCCATTCCTCGTAGGTTCCCAGCTTTAATGTTTTCTTCTTTAATCGCCTCAATTTGGGATTCGCGGATTTGTGATGGTAATTTTGGGTGAAGGGTCATGACTAATGCTCTAACTCGGAGTGGTTTGATTCATTCATTCCGACTTAAGGCATCTGCTACAACATTTGCCTTTCCAGGATGGTAATGAACCTCACAATTATAATCTGCGAGTAATTCTAACCAACGGCGTTGTCTCATGTTCAACTATTTCTGATGAAGGATATGTTGAAGGCTTTTATGATCAGTAAACACAGTTCACTTTGTGCCATACAAATAATATCTCTAAATTTTAAGTGTGAATACTACTGCTCCTAATTCGAGGTCCGTGGATGTGTGGTTATAGTTCTTCTTTAATGAGCTTGAGTTGTCAGGATGCATATGCAATAACGTTTTCTCTTTGCATTAACACCGTTCCCAGACCTTGGAGTGATGCATCACAGTAAACGACAAAATTGTTGTTTCCTTTTGGTAATGCTAAGATTAGAGCTTCACAAATCTTCTGTTTTAGTAGTTGGAAGGCTGAATCTTGGTTTTCTCCCCATATATACTTCTTTTTTTCTGGGTTAATTCAGTCAAAGGCTTTGCAATCTTCGAAAAACCTTTGATGAATCTTCGATAGTAGCCGGCAAGTCCTAAGAATTGTCATACTTCTGTAGGTGTGGTAGGAGGTGCCTAATTCTTAACTGCTTCAATCTTGGCGGGGTCAATGTGAATTCCTTAACTGTCAATCACGTACCTAAGAAATTGCACGATACTGATCCAAAAATCACATTTGGAAAACTTGGCATACAATTTCTCCTTTTTGAGTAATTTCAAGATTATTCTTAGGTGATCCGCGTGTTCTTCTTTGTTACGGGAGTAGATAAGAATATAATCAATGAATACTATCACAAATTTATCCAAGTATGGTTTGCACACACGGTTCATGAGGTCTGTAGAATACAGGTAATCTTTGATATATGAGAAACAAGAACTAGTAAGAGAAAGTGGAAGGAAGGATGTATTTTCTAGAGAGAGAAAATGCTAAACATGAAATGCATTAAGAGAAAATGAGAATACAACCAACCAACCACCCTCTCCAACCAACCAACCACCTCTCTAAGGCATAGAGAGGTGTGTAAATACTCTTACATGGCACGTGGGCTTGGGCTTGCATGGGTTTATCCATAGGCCTTAGCTAACTAACTATGTAAGTTTTTAAAAATTACTTAACGAGCTAACGACTATTATCTATGGAAGTGATCGACACTTTTGTGTTCCTAACAATCTCCCCCTAAGGGAGGTCACTTCATTTTACAAAATTTAAACCTAGCATACTATGCTTCATCTTTAGTCTTGAGCTCATTTAACTTCAATCATTAACTTGTGATTTGATGTAGTGATCATTGACTTTAGGTTTGAGCTTGTTCTTTTATCTTGAATGTGAAAATGTTATCTTGAGCACATTGAGATCATCAACCAAGCATAATCTTGTTTCGCCATCTTGTAAACTTTGCCATCTTGTAAACGTGTGACTTCTGGACGGACATGCTCATACCTTTCTTGATTTGTTGACTTGAAAAGCTTTAATGTTGTATCTTTCTTGAAATTCTTTAACTTTAACACTTCGTCACTTCGAGAAAGACGTTGGGTATCAGAGTGACAGAAACTTCTTTGAAATTCTTTGACTTTAATACTACGTCACTTCAAGAAAAACATACGGTATCAGAGTAGCGGAAGTCTTGAAACATGTACTTGAGCTTTTATGATGTCTTTATGTTTGTCGGTAGGGTATGAGCATGTGGCTATGAATCGTGACTCGTCGGGAATCAGCTGCACCAATCGTCAGGAGTACCTGCAGGTTTAGGTTAGTGATAATCAACAGATATGAACGAGAGTGTGTTTGTCACTTCGTCGAATACGGTTGCAATAACCACGGTTCCCCGTTGATCAGTATAAATACTGCCTGTGATCAGGTATGATCAGGTAGATTCAATTTAAGAAGAATCCTCCTTAACAACACGAATTTCCAACTGAAGTATCAAGTCTTTCTAACACATGTGTATCATATTCATCAAACTCAGCATGTTCTCATTATCGGAACGTCTCAAAGCAGACAACACGATAAGAGTGAACCAACAAGTTACTATCTCACCGATTGAAATAAAAAATTGATTTGAAAATCAATCGACGTGTCACTTGGCTAAAATGGTTTTTTATGACACCCCCACTCGAGATGTTAATCATTTTCTAAATCATCATCGAATCGTCCCATACATAACCTGGAAACAAAGATTGATTCTATAGAATCTCATCATCGTTTCTTCCAAGTTGTCACAAAGTTTGATTCATATAGAATATGCACAATCACCTACCAATGACTTGTTTGATGTTTGGCTCAAGCATGATTCAACTACATAGTGAATACTTAAGTATCACTCAGATGTTCGGCAAAATCACAGGAAAATGCGTAGACCTTTATAAATTTCTCGTTATCCACAATTGTGTAGATAGCAAGCATAAGTTGACAAGTTCCTAATGAGATTTTATGGATAACTCTTTTGGCACTAGGTCTCAAAAGTGTCTTAGTTTAGTGATCAGAGGCTGGAGCAGACTGCCACCTTTTCAATATCAACTAACTCGGAGTGAGAAAGTTGATAGAAATGCTTGTAATCTCCAGAGAAATGAAAACAAGAGTCTATTGAGAGACCTTGGGTAAAAACTAGGGAGGGTTGGCATAGCGTCACTAGGGTCTATTGACTTTCTTCGAATGTCAGACAACAGCTTAGTGTTTCTGACAGTTTATGTATTGACCCGGTTTCTGCCTAAGTGTATGGAGGGCTTCTTTCTTTACACCCTTTATCCTTACATTTCTTTTTCATTCTTCAACCCCTTCAATGCTTACCGAGACTTCATAACTAACACCTTGTTGGGTTTGTTCCAGTGTTAGCTCTATCTCAGTCGGCATTATTCCCGATTCTCACTTTTTCTCCTTTTGTATCATACCTAAGGACTTCTATACTAACTAGTGGATATCCCTGGGTAGATCCCGTCGTTCATCTGCTGGGATTATGGATTTAAATACCCTAAGCCCTAAACCGCCTTCTGACTCCCATAAATTTAAGTACATGGTTGGTCTTTTAGGTATTCCATCACGATCAGAACCAAAATCATTAAAAAGTTCAATCAAAGTGTTTGATATAAATATCAAAAGATTTACACTTTGAGAGTTTTTCATTATCACTAAAAGCTCCCCCTTAACATGTGCATCGTAATCGTAGTACATGCTAAGTGTGGAGTGCATTGAGTCTATTTTATATAATCACATCTTTCAATACACGTTAGATCCAGATTAATCACATTTTCTCCCCTTATCCAAAATGTTAATCCCTTGATATTTTGGATATCAATTGATTAAACGTACGGGGACAAAATGTTACGTAATATAGAATAGGAACATTTTTAAAGCTCCCCCTCAATTTTTAGGGTTTTAAATAGTGCTGATTAATAAAAATTTGAATTTTTTTGAATTTACTAAGAAATTCTTGAAAATTTTGTACTCGAGCACTCCTTAATGTCACCTTAATATCTACACTACATATATACAAATTTCACAAGTTATTATTATGTACAAGGGCTTGAACCTGTTAAATTGAGGGCATCATAAATGATAAATCATATGTGGACCTTTTTTAGCAGCCCTAAGGTCACCCCCGTTACGGTCTCCCACCTAACAAATCTTTCCAATCTTCTCATTAATCCCCTGAACCTTGAGCATTTTCTCGATCGCCTGAATCATAGCTTTTGCTTGTTCCCTGTCACTCTGCCTCCATATTGTCTTTGGTAGATATTCCATCCTAATCCCTTTTAGTCGATCATTAAGAGCAGTCCGAACATCATCGAGTGTACCGTCACTGAACTTGTGGAGTTCATCAATACGCATCAATATGTTCTTCTTGTCTTTGTTCAGATAGATGAACCCTCTAGGATTGGAATATGTTGTATAGGCATCCTTTCATTTAAGATCTGATATGTAAGTATCCGGCTTTGTTATGTTGAGCTTCTTTTAGTAGCTCTCGACACCTAACTGAAGATCTTTAACACGCCTTTGGATGACGATACTTCTTGTAAACATTCTCAGAGAGACACCAAAGGCGAGACGATCTTCAACATTGAGATTTGTCAGCTTGCCTTGAACAAGAAGAATCATCATGTCTTTGATATCTTAAAGGCGAAGCCATTTAAAGTCTCCTTCCTTGAATGTATATAGCTTGTCATCATCTCTATGAACGGTGATCCAATCCAAATGTTTGTAGTTGTGCCATTTGACAATTTGAAGCTTTGTGACAACAATGATTCTACGTTTGGAGTAGGCGTCATGAGCAGATTCCCTATTAGCAGTAAATCCATAGAATTGTTGACGTTTGCATCCCCAATGAGAAATTACCCATAGTGCATGTTTGTCGTAGTTGACCGGCACTTCACTCCACATTGTGTTGGGGACCAAATCTTCAATCCATTTGATATGACCATAATCTACAACCTTGGTCTTTATAACGGAAGTTGCATAAGTACGGCTTAAGACCCCACCAGATAGATACGCTAGGTCTTTGTTGATGAAGTGATCAAACGGAATGACTTGATGACCACGATAATTAGGTATCAATGGTAGTGGCTTTCGCAGATCACGGGGGAATTGCTGACCTTCAGGGTTGTGCCAATCCAGTCGATTCGAGGTTGCCCTTTGTAGACTGTCTTCCAATGCAGTATTCTAGCTCAACCAAACTTTTACATGTACCTTTCATCAGCTCAAATGTTAGACCGGCAAATAATTCAGGTGTTAGAGTATCAATTTTGAGCCGATTCATTATAAATGCTGAGAAGTCTAGTGGAGTATCCATAAGCTCATCAAATTATTCATGAGGGCCTTCTTCTCAAGCCAGATTGCTTAACCAAGGTTGTACCGGTCCATGAATAGCAGGTAAAGTCTTGTTCCAATTACGATCGGGAGTAGGAGGCTTGGCAGGTTTTTAAGACCAATCAGGATGCTGAGATGTCTCTTCAACAATTGTCAGCAGTAGCTCCTATAATCAAACTCCGATGTGTGGTTTCTTCTAAAACTTTGTCGGTGTGCATTGTAACCTCTGTATGGATCAACTCCTCCACAACTTGTGTTAAGATTTGGACCCATCAGTTGACTTGCCAGTTGTCTTGGATGTCTTTTCCTTTGGAGCACTGGTTGACTCTGGTTCTTTTCCAGCTTGTCTTCTCTTGGACCCCCGGTTTGATCCAGCAGAGGGTTCTTCGTCTTTATCCTCATCATCTCTGCATTTATTAAAGGCGATAACAGAATCTCCATAAGTGTAAAGAATGACCTTGTCACTTCGTATTCTTTAACCAATGCCTTGTAGAATTCTTTTGTTCCTAGATCTGTTGATTTGACTATTTTGCTCTCCATATTCAATGTGATATCTTCTTTAGCTCTAATTCAGATAGGTTGGCAGCTATAGCAAGAGATGTCTTAGATTCAGTGGATGAACGAGTCATAACCTCAGCTTCGAGTTATTTGTTTACTGTCTTCTCAATTTTTGGCAAAATCTTGGAGACTTGTGCCTTAACTTGTTCTTTGACTTGGTTCTTGATTATTTTCTTTATGTTATCATCAAGTTTATTGAGAAGTCCTCACTTTTTCACTGAGCTTCATCTCTGATTCTTTCTGCTTTGCAATTGAACATCAAGTCTTGTCGCGTCATTCATCTTGTTTTCAAGGTATGCATCAACAATGCCGGGAATGGAAAAAACTGCTACAGCAAATTAGTTCGTTTGCTTGAACTCAGTGAAGTTAGTTGCTAAAGTTTTAAATCTATGGTCGAACCCGAATAAAGAACTGAAGTTTAGAAGGTCTTGAAGAGAAGTACTTGGAGCTGTTGTTGGTATGGGAAATGGTGTTTGTTGCATATGTGTGATGAGAGGAGTGGGTGGTAGAGGAAGAGTTGTTGCAAACACAAGATGTGGCTCAGCAATAGTTATGACCGGAACATCTACCAGTGAAGTTGCCTCAATGCTAAATATTGAGTCAATACGTGTATCTGGTCTAGGGTTGAGCATGTTAGAAACGAAGCCAGATGACATAGAAGAACTTTGTTGTTGGCCTTCAAGAATGACTGAAGTAATGATCACATGAGTGTCTTCTGTTACTTGAGTAATTTGAACATTAGTCGGTTGATCATCTGTCATTTCCACATCTCGTCCTTCTAGATTGATGTTCAGATCCCTGTATAATTCATTCCCTTCATCCTCTTCATTGTGTGCTGCTTCATCCATCGCTCCACCCTCAATGTTCACACCTTGAACTTCTTCATTATCATCTTCATCATTAGTAGATTCAACATGTGAAGGTGTTTGAACCCTAGGATCAAAGCTATCTTCTTTATTTACTTCTTCTTGCCTTGCTTCATCATCATGAGTTGAAAACTTAGGATGAACAAAGTCTTCATCATCATTGTCAGATTCAGTCTGTTCATCATCATGATCATGATCATTATCATCTTCGTCTTTGCCTACATTTGCTTCATCATCATCATCTTCTTCATCACTAGACATCCAATAGATTTGCTCATCATCAGATTCATAAGTTGGTACATCGGGAACCCCTAGTATAACACTAGTTCCTTTATGTGTACCAAAACCGCTAGCATGTGAGCTGTGGGTTTGAATTAAGCTTCGTTTGGTAGCCAGCTTCAATTGTTCAGCCTTAGTCAATACTACTTCTGATAGAGTTTCCAATCCAAGAGCATGTTTCTTTTTCTTTCTAGATTTTGCAACCTTAGCCGTTGCTTTGACTCTTTTACCGGAGGAAGGCTTGGGTGCTTCATCAGACTTTGTCCTGGAAGATCGACGTACATATTTCGGTTTTGGTTGCACCTTTCCAGTAGCAAGATCATGGTAAGTCTTGTACGCTTTAGATTCTTTCATTGTTGGATTGGTTAGATAGTCTGGAAGAATGGCACCGTAATTTTGAACAACTTCATGCTGAGGAATGAATCTCATAGTTGTGAGAATATGATCATCATTAGCCATGTGCCAGTCTACCTAGTTTCTTCTTAGAATGGATTGGTCTTGTGACATGAAGTGATTGATGATAAATTTTATGAATCTTAGGTAAAACATGTATTTGTTCTTTCTTGACTCCTTGTTTTTGATCTGACAAACTAGGTCTTCCCAAAGAAGGTAAACATAGTCACCTTTCTCCGGGTGATACAATCCCCAAAGTATCTAAGCCCTAGAAAGATGATGTGTGTCAATTCTGGTTACTTTACCACTAAGACACTTGTTGATTATGGTTCTAAAAGTTCTCCAAGGTTGAGGTAACGTATCAACTTTGACATCAGAGAGTAATTTGATGTTGACAGGGTAGCTAAGTTCTCTAATGAAAGTTAGTATTTCCTCTTCAAATGGAGGATCTATAAACTTTTGTCCAGGATGTTTTGGACAAATCAAAAGCATGTTTCTAAAAGTTTCGATATCAAAGGAATAACTCTTCTTGTTCATCTTGAATCTTATGTTATGCTTTTGATAGGTAATTGTAGCCCAGAACTCCTACATGTAGACGGCAGGGACACTTGCTGTGATCAAGAAGGCTGGATAAAAAGAAGTGAGAGTGAGAACATCCAAAGCAACTTGAAAGGTGTAGTTGCAACTGCCAATCGTAAGACGTTGTTCCCTTGGAACAAGAGCATCATCCAAAGCTTGTTGTTGTTCTTTTGTGATACTCATGATTCTGCTAAGAAAGAGTCGATACAGTTTATATACAAACAAATTTATATATACACTATATATAGAGATCTTGAATTGGCACTTATTGCATGTAACACATTTAGAAAGATAAACATTGAAAGAGTGAACTTAAATTGGCTTTATTGAAGTAATACAATTTTAACTTGATTAGATTTCAAAGATAATCAATTTTAAAATTCCTACCTAACACAAGTTTTAAGACACCTTTTTGGTTAGAATCTAAGTGTTTATGATTGGTATGCGTTTAATTACACATACCTTTGACCATTAAAAACAAGCTAAAATGACCAAGAACGTACCAAAAATACTTTGTATTTGTATGTTTGCATTTATATTGTGCAGGAAACGGATATCCGACAAAAGGACGAAAAATGAAATGGAAAAGCGTGGAAAAGACAAAGTCAAATCAAAGCCAAAA
>BQNB010166338.1:0-14124 GCA_026074375.1 Tanacetum coccineum | reverse complement strand
GTTGACGGCGGTTTTGAGGGTTTTGGTGCGGCACTAGGGAAGAATAGAGGGAGGTTATGACTTATGATGATGAGGGGAGTGGTGTGTGGGGCCTACTTATATTGTTTTTTTTAATCATTATACTTTGTGTTTGTGTTTCAAAAAATTTAAACTCACACCCAAAATTATTTGTTTTCCCTCCTAGTCCATAAAATTCTGGTATTTTGTTTTTTAATTTTTACTTTTACCGTTTTACACCGTTAAAAGACTACTTTCTTCGTCGCAAATTTAATTTTTAACTTGTCTCAAACTAATTGTTAGGAGAAAGTGTATTTTGACAAAGTTTACTTCATTTGAACTTATTATTACAAATTTTAAAGATGGATTAACGCTCTATTCTTGAGTTTTGTTATTAAAAAAAAAGTAAAGATATGTAAAGTAAATATTTAAACACTTTACTTTAATAATCAGCAAAATTACACTAACCTTCATTTCATTTCCTTTTCTTTTCCTCCTTAAGTACTACTCGAAACACAACTTCTTCTATTTTATTTACATTTTCTTTCTTTTTCTTTGTTAACTCTAACTAGAGAACACATTGTAATTAATTAGTTGAAAGTAAAATTGTTTTTCTATAAAAATTACGAAAGATAAAGCATTAATAATTATGATTTTATTAAACTGTATGTTTTTGTTGATGGACAATAATTTTGAGTCGAAATGAGTAATAAAAGTCTTTTTATCCTTTCATTGTGTAACAAAAGTCTGTGACTGGATGTGTACGAGGACATTTCCTCGATACAAAATGACCTAGTATTGGAGTATAATGGAATAAAAACAAACACTTTCCCCGTTACCTGATGTATCAATTTCGTTGTAAAAAAAAGTTAAAAATACGAATCTATTTCATGACATGAGCTATCGTCCATTTTTTAGGCAAGCTTAGAGCATTTACCGAAATGAGATGAGATCACATAACTTTTCGGAATATGATTGTCATGCTTAAAATGCATGATTAAAAACAGTCTAACAAGATGATGTCAAGTGGAAATATCAAAAATGAAAATTTAAAGTGAAAAAATATGATGTGTCAAACTATCACAGGTTAAAAATTCAACAATGACTTGTTTGTGGCTTTGTCCTTTTTTTTTCTTTATTGTTACTAGTCAAGGAAAAATATCCCAATACTCAATTAAAACCTTTTAATGACATATTTGTCCAACCAAAACACATAATACCATATATACCCAATTTAAACACAAAATTTGTCATATCTACCCATTATATTATTAAATCAATTATAAACATGAATTAAGATTATTAAATACCTATTGTGCCCTTCATAAAAACATATCATCCACTATGCTATGATATATGAAATTAACCCTATAGATAATATGACGTTCGGGCCGAAGTGCCAAACCATATTCGATTAACTCGAATCAGCAAGCCAAACTATTCAAACCCACAAAAGTGTTTGTGAACTTAACTCGTACTCGTCTCACCCACATGAAATATGTAAATGTAAATGCATATTTTAACCAGATTTAAGTATCAAAATTGTAATTTAACCTGCATATTATAAAACTGTTAACCAACGAGAACCGTCCTTCCAGCCTTCTTTTTGGTCTGTTCTCATTTTCTTATAATAATATAATTAATTCTTTCAAAGAGAACCTATCGTGAGAGCTGCTTTAGATAATCAATATGTGGTTATCATCTTACTTTTAGGCAATTGTGACTATAATATGTCATGTAAAACTTATGTAGAAACAATTAATTAAACGAATTAAGAGGTAATGTGCATTGAAAAAAGAGTTTGGGAAACATCTAATGGCACTTTTTACACATGCAAAAGCTAGCGTTATATAGATGCCAACTACTCACACATCGATGATATTGAAAGTTTTGATATCATTAACGAATCGTCATTAACAAATACACATGAAAGGTTATAGTAGGTGATGTTTTTTTATGGAGGGTACAATGGGTATTTAAAAATGTTAATTGATGTTTAAATAATTTAATTACAGAATGGGTAGATATGAAAATTTTTGCTATTAAATTGGGTATATATGGTATTATGTGTTTTGGTTGGACAAATATGATATTAGAGGGTTTTAATTGGGCATATATGGAATTAACCCTTACAAATAAATCGTTTTCAAATAGACGTACTTTACATAACAAATCAGTTTCGAAAGAATGAATAATGAGTAGTAGTTAGTCGTATTATAACAACTTCTCATAAATGAACATAAAAATCCACCAACAACATGTTGAAAGAATATCAAATAGGAAACCCGTCAAGAAGCACATATAATAAATAAATTAGCGAATTGACTCGTTCTTTCCATTCAATATC
This sequence comes from Tanacetum coccineum, assembly GCA_026074375.1. Taxonomy (NCBI): domain Eukaryota; kingdom Viridiplantae; phylum Streptophyta; class Magnoliopsida; order Asterales; family Asteraceae; genus Tanacetum; species Tanacetum coccineum. The sequence continues at coordinate 11,780 of BQNB010166338.1, read as the reverse complement.
TATATAAATAATTCATGTAGTCATGTAATCAAATTCAACTATAATCAACATACAACTAAAATCAACCGATTTATTAGAATATTGTTCTAAATTAACACCCTAAAAATTATTGAGACGACATTACAAAAGATCAAAGGAGTCCATAAAAGCGGTCTGAGGACATTGACGAAAGGGCCTTGCATGTAATTGTCACACCTCGCTAAGAGCGGAAACACGGGATACGACGTTATGATTTACACCGCTCAAGATACAAGATATACCATACATTGTTATAAGAATTTAGATTTACAATACATTCAAATTTTTTAGTTTTAATTAGATGAAAAACCCTCGTCTCTAGAAATATCCCGATAGTAGATGTCTTTGATTATCATATACCTTCGATTTACTTTGATGACCACACCTGAAAATGATACTCGAAAGGTCAATTAAAAATTGGTGGGCTCGTAGGTTTAGATGTAAACCCAGTTGCTGTGCTATAGTTTAAGTAGTGGACAATTGTTCAATATGAAAGCAGAATGCATGCAATAGAAATAGATTCCAACATAGTAATCCCATGCTACCATAGTGTTTGATAAGTATGATCATAGCATTACAAATAGATTCATAGCAGTTCAATGATACCAACCATTTGCAAATGGTCTAAGCGCTTATTGTCCTCCGCACCTAGGGGCTACCAGCTGGAGCTAACATAGGTCGAAAAAATTGTCCTTGCATAGAAGTTCACATAAAACTCATGCACAAAATGATTAGTTCCGCAGAACTTGTTTAAATAGTCCTCATGTCATTCACATAGCAGTCATAGGCACATAGCATTGTCCAAAAAGTATGAATTTGTTTTGCACAATGATAAAAATGTATGAAATAGACTTGAGTATCATTTTCTACCAACGGAAGATAGTTTAAAAATAGGGCTACGAGAACTCACCTCAAATAAGATGATAGTAGCTGAATTAGATGATCTCTAACTAAACCCGCAACAATACCCGGCCACGACCTAGTAATAAGTTCGTCTTAGTGATATGTTTTATGAAAATGACTCATTACACAAGAATTCGTATTAGAGTTTATGAAAGTGTTCACATACTTGTTATAGAAGATTTTGTATCATGGTTGTGTGGTAATTAAGTAGTTTGACTCGATGCACTTGGGTCAAAGTGCGATACTAACACGTAGTGTTCAAGAATAGAACTAAAATTCCAAGATGGAATGGAATGTTTAAGAGATTATAGACGAATTTGGCGAGAAGTAGTTAAGAAAGAGTAACGACAACAAAGACATGAGATGATTAGAAGATACAGAGATGTACACGAAATGAGAGTCTAGGGATTAAGGAAATAAGAACTTAGATAATTAATAATCATAGAACTAAGTATTCAAATGAAATTAGAAATTAAGAAATAAAGAATAAATATCAAAATCAAGAATTTATACATGCTTCAGCATTTTTATCCCATTATCCCAAGTTATTTTGATAAGAAATCCTTGATGTAAGTACTATCAATGTTTTAGGCACATAAAACATATGTTAAGAGTTTTTCATAAAAATCATGTTTTTTGTCTTTTAGTCGAGCATTAAAATAATAATATTTTATTATTTTGTCTTCTTGTCGAGTTTATGAATCTGGTTCGTGTTATGAGTATAAGTATAAATTTTGGGTTTATTTATTATGTTTCAAGTATAACCGTTCATAAATTATGAATTTAGTAATTAATAAAACCATGATTTCGTCTTTTTGTTAAATCATAAGAAAATGAGTTTACATGACGTTTTGCAAAATATACTTTTCAAAATGCCAAAATCCATGTTTACATGACGTTTTGCAAAATATACTTTTCAAACGACTATTTTAATCAACATAACTTGCAATAACATACTTTGGGCCAAAAATCCGTTTGAATATATTAGGTCCACTAGTTTTCACCCATTGGTCCCAAAAGCCTAATGTTAGCCCGAAAGTATTAGTTAAGTTATGTCTTGCACAAGTTTAAAAAAATCCAAATTAAGTCCACTTGTCAAGTTCAAGTCCATTATGTTTTAGAATGTATTTTATTAGTTATTGGGCCTTATAGCCCATTAAGAGTTTCATAGTTAGCCCGATAGTCTAAAAAGCAAAAGTATTTATACCTTATTGGGCTTTTTGGCCCAATAAGCCTATATACGTTTTATAACCCAATAAGCCCAAAAATAGTTCAATAAACGTATTGATAAAATAATTAAGCTCTTCGTTTAACAGAAAAACTTACACCAATAAAGTGGAAAATAAGCCATAGCTTATTTTCCTTATTGGGCCGAAAATCAAATAAGCCCAATAAGCTGAAACCAACTAGTATATTAAGTTCATAAGCCTGAATAAGCAAATAATCTCTTTAGGAACGAAGATAAGCTATGATGTAAGTAGAAAATATAAACCGAAACCAATAAGCCAAGAAATAAGCCGTGTCTTATTCCTCCTATTGGGCCGTGAGCCCAATAAGCTCAAAAGAACCGAAAATAAGCTCAAAATAGGTCCATATGCTCGAAATCTTTTTAGTTTTCAAATAAGCTACTAATAAGCTAGGGTAATAAACCCAAGAATCAATAAGCTATAGCCAATAAGGCAAATAAGCCATAGTTTATTTCCTTATTGGGTCGTGGCTTTAACAAGCCCAAAACCAAGATAATATAAGCCCTCGTAGATATATAAGCCCGATATCCAAATGAGTTATGAAATAAGCCTAGCTATAAGCCCAAGATTTGGAACGAGGCCAATAAGCACCAAAATAAGCCACGGCTTATTTGGTAGTTATTGGCCCGAGAGCCCAATTAGTCTAATAAGCCCAAAGAAACTAGAAATAAGCCCGAAGTACTTTAATAAGTTTATAAATCAAATAAGTTATGAAATAAGACACGAAATAAGCTAAACTAGAATAAGCAAAGTAATAAAAACCTTATTTGATGACTATTGGGCCGAGACCTAATATAAGCCCAAGATACTTGAATAAGCCCTCAGAGAGCTTATTTTTATGCTGAATATCAAAATAAGCACTTGACCATAGATGTTATTTTACCACCACAACTATATTCAGCTCGGGTCTTGCTCATGTACTGCTCTATAGTTTTCGCCATTGTTTCCGCAACTTCTTCCTCCGAGTATTCTTGGTTAGAAAGTAAATTGAAATCAAGCGATCTTAATTCGTTAAGACTTAGTGTCTTGAAGTGTCTCCTAGATGATTAAAATTCTCGTTCAGGTTCTTTGTAAGGAGTGAATAGTTCATTTGTTGAACTCCTTGTCATGCACTACCTAAAACAAGGGATAAACAATCAGTACGATAGGCTCTTTTAGGATAGAAAAAATTTTAGCACGAAAATCAAGTATAAAAACTAAGGTTTTGATTTTGTTACAGATGATCAATACGCCATATCCAATAGAAGTGAATACGCCATATTAATCTGTTGAATGAATACGCTGTATTGGACAGAAAGTTGGATATGTCGTATCTGATGGAAGTGGATATGCCGTATCGAGTTATCTACCAGAATAGTGTAGTATAGTGGCAAGTATTCCCGCTTGTCACGCGGGTGACTCGGGTTTGATCCCCGGAAACGGCGCCAAAAACTTGATGTGTCGTTGTGTGGTGTTTATTTATAATAGTTTAAGTTTTAAATTTATCTTTTGCCGACTTAACCAAAAACAACACTTTAATAGGCAGTGTACCCGGTCAGTGGTAGATTCGTGGTAAGTATGGTGTCAAACACTTGAAGCGAGGTTAAATCTATCAATTTATTTATATTTTGGTTTATCTAATCTAAGTTAAATCTAATCTAAGTCAAACCTATGCTAATCCTATGTTAGTTCTAATCCTAATTCTTACAGGTAAAAGGGGAGTTTCAGCCTGAGAGACTGACACGGGTTTGGTTGGTGACTACAATCAATTCAAGACACTTTAACGGTATACGTTGATGACGTTTTTCGCTGAGCACGGGATAATTTCCCGGCGGATGACCAAATGATATCGTAGACACTTAGATAACAGGGATTTGAATCAAAAGTGACTCATTGATATCGAAATATGATATTTGACAGTCGGTTAAACCGTAACAGCTTTACGTATAAGGAGTCAACAAAAGTCAACTTATGAGTTTTCTTATAGAAAATTGATGAAATCGATGTACCTAGATATACAGTCATAGTATTTTAAATACTAAGACCTAGAAAAGATTACTAGTTATCACTGTCTAACCCCTTTAAAAGAATTTTGCCCTGAAATTCAACTTGAGTTACCAGGTATTGTGGCATAGATGTTTAACACTATGTACTGACTTTCCTTGTTTGCTTAATTTTTCCCAAAAGGAGGTTTCCATTGGTTTCTCTGAGGACTTAGTTTCTAAATATTGGCTTGAATATCCGTTAGGAGTGATAAAGTTTTCACCAAAAGGGCGTAGTGGATTTCCTATTATTTTACAGTTCATCAGTTATCCTGAGATTCTGAATGCGAGATTTTGGTCTGGTGTTCAAATGTGATCCGGTTCGCATCGCGACCATGAGATGTTCTAAGGAAATCTTACGATGTTTTGCTCTCAAGCGTCCTATTGGTTCTTATTAGGTCTATAGGAGATATGTGTCTAACACGTCACCACCTTAAATTTAATGAACTTATAAGTTACTCTGTTTGTCACCATTGTATGTTTCATTTATCATGGCATGCCTAAATGCCTTTTGATCTAGTAATTTGGTTACTTTCACTTAGTCATATAGCGTTGGTCAAGTTGAAAACTTATCATTGTTAGTAAGGTTGTAGATCTTAAAGAAAGTTTCTCTTTTGAATAGTTAAGAGTTCAAATCACTTATGTTTTCCTATTTTTGATTCCTATACAGATCTTAAGGGGTTTCCTTTGTTTTAGATGTGGTAACAAGATCAAGTTGTCGTCCATGACTTATCTTAGATATGTCAGTCCAATTCCTAAATAGCCAAAATGAAGAAAAGTGAAAATGAGTGTAAGACGGGTGATAGACGAGTAAAATCATGACAAGTAATGAAATGGAAAGAACTGCCGACGGCTATTGATTCATAAGTTTCATAATTTTCATACATAATTTCCTACCACTAGAGAAAAGAACTACGACATCAAATTGAGTCTACTGCTGACTGAAGCTACTCAGTTCAGACCTACCACTAACTGAAGCTACTCAGTTTAGTGAAGTACATCAAACCTACTATGCTAGTCTAACCTACTCCTCTAGACGGTCCATCCTCCACTCAAGTGCGGCTACGCGATCCCTCAACTCCTGCATCTTAAGCTGATTCGCAGCGTGCTGCATCCTTAAAGCATGTATCTCCCTCTAATCCTCATACCTAGTCTGCTACAGAGCTGCTCTCTCAGCATCTGTCTATCCTACCTAGGCTTCAAGGGCCAAAACTAGTCGCCATAAGGCACCGAAAGTAATAGTAGCCTACTCCTGCCCCTATTCTAGGCTCCTAAGCCTGAAATGCTAAGAATAAATCTCCTCTCTGACTGCTCCTGATCTAGTAAAGTCTTAACCATATCCCTCAAAAAGGGTAGGTGGAAATGCATCTAGACGCTCAATGTGGTCATGAAGTATACTCCCGTAAAGAAAGTTGTGCTCCTATCTCTAAAATGTCACCTTCACCTACTGCTGTTGCGGGTACTGGTGAAGCTATAGGTGTAGGAATGGTCAAGGATGCTGGTGAAATAAGTAAGGAACCGGATGACCACTCAGGTGATGCTCGAGTCTGAACTGGTGCACGGAGTAGAGGCATGACGTACTTAATGTTTGTGTAAACTATACCATCCATGGGGTCCTCCCATGTGGTATGGACAGGTAACCTAGGTGTGGTAGTCTCATCTGTGGTCTGGTGAACTATCGAATCGGAACTCTGTTCTTACTCTTATGTACTTTTTGATTGTACCTCTGCTAACTCTAGGGCACGACGTCTAGCCGCCCCGTATCCTAAACCTAAAGGCTCATCCGCGGCTGTATCCTCAACCGGGACTGCCCGCTGCTACTGCTCCTTAGATGCAGCCTCCTCACTCTCTGAGCCGGGGCCCTCGTCCTCCTACTTCTCTCTCTCAGTCTTTGACTCAGTATCCTCTACCTCGGTATCCTATATAGGCTCGAAAGTACCCTGATACCTCTTTTGTAAAAGAAGGGTTGGAGATGGTGTTGGTGATGAAGATGGTGAAGGGGTCTCGTAAGAGGATATGTACCTCTTATAGAATGATGATGGTGATAGTGTCATCTTGTCACTCTGGCTGAGATACCAGGTGACAAGGTGGGCTACGTACGCATGGCCATACGTGTAATACTACGGTAGAAGAAAGCTCAAGAAGGTGCAAAGGTGGGTGATGTCTGTGTAAGTGGGTGATCAGGGAATAATGGTAAAGTAGAGGATGATGGTGAAATAATGGAGTGTGGTGAAGCAATCCTAGTCTCAGATGCCTCTATGGGCTCTGACTCCTCGTCTGAGTGAGGGGTAGCAGGATGTGTAGTTAGGTGAAGGAATAGGTGTTGATGTAATGGGTAGTGACTAGAGCTCCTCGGTCTCTATGGGATCCTCAAAAGGTTCAGACTTAGTGTCCGTAATGGTGGATGTGTAAGCCTGTCTCACTAACATGTATGGGTCATCATGAAATGGGGTGGGTACTAGGGAGCTTTGGACTCCGTCCGTAAGTGAAATAGTCTTTGTGTCAGTGTAGGCTGGGGAAGACATGACCTATGATAACACGGTAGGTGTATAAGTAATCTTATAAATAGATTAATCAAAATTATCCACATAGATCTACTTACATATAGTAATCAGTAGGAAATTAGAACTCAATTACTTATAGCAATATGATAGACGCGCCAAGCAACACATGAAATGTAAGCATGAGCAATGATGACTAGGTAATAAAAATAAGTTTAAATCTAATCCATTTATATACTTTTTATCAAGTATTGAATAACATAAATAAAAATATTTATGGTCAAAGTTGAATAAGAAAGACTAAAAAAGTCAAAGTGGACACTTATTATGGGACGAAGGTAGTAATTAATACAAGAGTAATTGTTTTAGCCAAGGTAAACTAACCGAGTTAACGAATGATACCAAAAACTGAACGATTACAAAAGTATAAGAAATTACATGTTGTCTTCTATGGATTGGAATGCGTTGCAAGACCTCTTCTGCTCTTTTTCTCCTCTAAAAATCGACTTTTGTGGTTTGGGTATCGAGAATATGATTTAGCACACTTAAAACTCGTTTTTGAGTTTTGTATTTATAGAGTCTGGAAGTCGGTTCGATACGACGTATCCAAGGGATTGGATATGACGTATTGGAGTTTCTTGGAGTAGGGACCACGTTTGATATCTTCCAGAATATTCACATACTATATTTCTAATACGGCGTATTGGTCTTCTGGATACGGCGTATTGATCTTCTTTCCTTTGTGGTCTTTGGTGAGTGCAGGCACGGATACGCCGTATCTTCCTTGATGGATACGGCGTATTGGTTGTCAGAATCATTAATCTTCAAAATATCTTCATTTAAGCTCCAGAATGCGCGCCTTTTGCTAATATTCACCAAGTACTCCGTAATTACTACAATTCTTAAATATAAACGATTAAGTAACAATTCTTTGCAATAATTATACAAAATGGGTTAAATACATGGGATAAATGATGCTATAAAATAGACGTTATTTGATATCATCAGATTTCATAAAAGTCGGATTGTAGATCCTTTTATTGTTGCTTCTTGTTGATCAATGTGCGCGTTAGGCCTTAGAAAACCATCTTTTGTCTGTATCGTTGTTGACACATCTAGAGAAATGCAAGTGCGTAGAAAGGATACCATAGGGTAATAGTCTTCATACTAACTTGCCCCATATATGGTTGATCCCTCTTAAGGTATTTCACACGCATTTAATATACTCTTAGGGTCCTTGTAATAGTCTTCATACTACCTTACTTGTACTTTGCCTTAACGGAATATTAAATAGACGACGGATTCGTGTAATTCGTTCATAACTAAGAAATACTGACACATTACATCACAAGTGTGACAAGGCAACAGGATTAGGAGAAACAATCTGATAAGTAATGCATGATTAAGTAAATACATTCAATTATCATAAAGTTATCACCAGTAGATTAGATATTAGTTAAATTTAGTTAATAGTTTATCAAACCAACCTCTCAAACCATAGATTTACCTGCTTTTTATAAAATATAAAAACACAAAAATAATCTTCTCTTAACCCCTAGAATTCTATTAGACCGTGATCAAGCCTTCCCAACCTATTCCCCTAGAGAACGATAACAACCACCGGGTCTTGCATACACTACTACTACAACGGTTAGGTACTCTGCCTAGGTTGTTGTAAAACTTCTTGTTGAAGTCCTACGACGACTGCATCAAATTTTTGGCGCCGCTGCGTGGGAAATAGTTAGGTTTCGATCATAGTTTAACTTATTTCTACTCGCTTGAATCCTTTCAAGTGAGACTTTAATTTTCGCATATTAGCTTTCTCATAGTCTATCTTTTCTTTGTGTTGATTGTTTCGTAATTCATTCTTGTCAACCACCATGGGAGACGAGAATCCTATCCGTACTCTTGGAGACTACTCCAAAACTAGCCACGAAGGCTACAGGAATACCATCGAGCTCCCCGTAGAGAACAAGGTGGTACCTCTTCGATTCGACACCATCCGGTTGGTTCAAAACGGATGCTCATTCCACGGTTTTTGGTCCGAGGATCCAAACCAACACCACAAGGATTTCCTAAAACTTGTGGACTCGCTTGACCTTGATGGTCAAAACAGGGAAAGAACGCGCCTGCATTTATTTCAATTTTCCTTTCTCGATCAAGCTAGCAATTGGCTTGAACGTCTTTCAGCAGGATCCATCACCACATGGGAGGCTCTTACTACTCGTTTCCTTGCGTAATTCTTTCTACCGAGAAGGACTACAAAACTCCACAATGATATCCTGATGTTCCAACAACATCATGGTCAATCTCTATCTGAAGCATGGACTCGTTTCAAGGAATTACTTCAAAAAGTCCCTCATTATGGCATTAACCTTTGGCTCTAAGTCCAAATTTTTTATGACCTTGTCAATCCCGCCACAAGATGAACCATTGACCAATCGGCCGGTGGTAAACTTCGTAACAGAAATGCCAAAGAATGTTGGGCATTATTAGTGGACCTCGCCCTCTATGACAATGATAGTTGGAACGATCCAAGGGATTTCGCTAAGCCGGTTAAGGAAATCGCTTTGCCTTAAGATGTCCCAAATACATCCGACTATCGTCTAATCGAGCTTGAAAATCAAGTCCAACGCTTGATGGAAGCTCATCTTGCTCCAACGCAACCTACTAAAGTGAACAAAATCACTACCTCATGTGAGATCTGCAGTGGTCCCCACGACACTCAGTATTGCATGTAAGATCCTGAACAAGCCTTCGTTGAATATGCATCCTCGCGTATCGATAAAGCGGGAGGTAAGTGGTATACTTTCAAGCCCGAGCAAAACAACTTTGGTGACACCTACAATCCGTCATGGAAAAGTCACCCAAACCTTAGCTGGAGACAACCCTAAAATTCTCAAAATAATTTTTCAAACCCACCTAACCAGTTTCAACCTAATGGTTCAATCCTGACTGTTCCTTCAACAATAATCCTCGAAGCTTTAACAATCAATCAAATCTAGAAGGATTGGTATCCAACTTTATGGAATCTCAAGATGATAGACTGTCAAAGTTTGAAGCCGATTTCAAACAACAACAGAATAAGATGACCAACAAAATTGACACAGTGTTGAAGGCCATCACCGATCGGATAGCAGGAGCACTACCCAGCGATACGGTTAAGAACCCGAAACTGAGTACTTTCCCAGTTTTGTCTGCTCGTTCTTACCCAACAATGAACCCGCAATGCTCAACCCATGTCCATGGTTAAATCAATGCTGTAACAATCCATCCCAAGCAACAAAGCGACTCCCACAACGACAGAACTAAAGAGAATGAGGAAGAAGAGAAGGTCAGTCCGAAAAATATCGATGTCGACCCTTCCACGCCACCCGATCCATCAGTTTCATTTATCACCGAAAAAGTTCTCAAACTCAATTCATTCTTCGAATTGCTCGGGTTGGTTCCCCAAAAAACTTATTTGATGACTAAAAACTTATTTGATGACTATTGGGCCGAGACCCAATATAAGCCCAAGACACTCGAATAAGCCATCGGAGAGCTTATTTTTAAGTCGAATACCAAAATAAGCACTTGACCCTAGATGTTATTTTACCACCACAACCATAGTATATAAATGACACTTTTCTTGTTCTTTCCCTTTTCCAAATTCGAAACCAAACGCACACTTTTTAGACATTTTATAAATTTTGAAAGTTTTGTTTTTAACAAACTCCTTGTACAACCATCATTAGTACATCATTAAGCTATTAAAAGTACAAGAATATAAGAATTTTGGAGATTTACAAAAAGAGTGTTTCGAATGAGGATTTAGACTCGAACAAACAACGCAAAGGTTGTTTTTAATATACCAAGACTATTAGAATATTAACTCTTGTGTGTTCTTGTTTCCTTGATCTTGATCAAACTTAAAAATGTGAAGTTTGTGTGTTTGTGTGTACTCGGACATGGGCAAGAGGGAGAGAAAGGGAGAGAATTTTTGTTGCTTGATGTTTTGAAATGCATGAATGTGTGTGAGTTTTTGAAAGATATAAGACAAAACAAGGACACTAGGTGTCCCCTTGATGATTGGAACCTTGTCTCCCTTGGGGTCCAGTTAGTACAAGGGTGGGAAGGGAGCCTATCCCTTTTGTCTTGTGTCAGAATTGATACCGTGACTAGTTTGAAGATAATCGAAAACCCGAGTGTTCCTGAAATTAAACACATGATACCAAAACGCGTCTAGACCTCTTAGAAATGTTAAAAGAATTTGACTCAAGGTTTGTCGTGTCTCTTTTGCATTAGACCCGCGTAGTTTTCCATTTTCCCATTAGTTCAAAGCGTAACCCGTAAATTTGTGTTTTGTGCAAACGCTACTGAGAATTTTGAAATAACTTATCAAAATAAGTTTATTAAAACGACTCAAGTCTATGGACATGATTTAGTTTAATTGTCATGCCTGTGCGCGTTGATGACGTTTTTTTGCTGCGCACGGGAAAACTTCCCGGCAGGTGATCAAATGATATCGTAGACGTTTTAGATAATAGGAATTTGAATCAAAAGTGATTCATTGATATAGAAATATGATATTTGACAGTTGGTAAAACCGTAACCGTTTAGCGTAAAATAAGTCAACAAAAGTCAACTCTGAGTTTCCTTATAGAATTTTGATGAAATCGCAGTATATAGATATGTAGTCCTAGTATTTTAGGATAATAGGACCTAGGAAAAGTCACTGGTTATCATAGTAACATATTTTTGTTAGGGCACGTCAACATCGTTTTAAGTAGTAGAATATAATTTTGTTAATTGTCTTTAACTAAAAGCGAAACGAAACACTATTAAGATATTAAATGAAACAAAAGATCATAATAAATCTCGAACACCTGTTAAAGGTTTACACATAACATCATATAATAAAAATCAGAAAGAAATAAGACTATCGGATATCATGTACATACCTCAAATTATATAATAATGATAAAAAAATGAAGTCGCATAAAAATAATAGAGTATCAAAACAAAGTTCTAAGATTGTCATTTCGTCATCAATCTTGTAGGTATTCTAGATGCAAATAAAAGTTTGTTGGAAATCTTCACATATAAAC
>BQNB010166337.1:0-14124 GCA_026074375.1 Tanacetum coccineum | reverse complement strand
TTTAAATGAATCATGTTCAGGTTAAAGTTTTCTGACTCGTCAACCTGTCAATCCGAACCTATCAATCCGAACCCGTCAACCCGAACTCCTCCCAAATTGCCACGTCATAAACAAAACAACACAAATAAAAGCCATCTAGTAGGGTTTCTTGAAAGATGAATGAAGTAAGAAAGCATTAACGGGATTTAAGACTTTGTTTTTTTATTAAAAGTAAATTGCAAAATACATCCTTATGGTTTGCACTTTCTCACACAATACATCATAAACTTTTTGACAGTTTACATCCTTCGTTAGGCAAACGTTATACATAATACATCTCTGAGGACGAACGATGCAAATATTTTTCCGTTATCTTCTGACGAGAGATGTATTTTGCAGTGGAAACCACATGAATGTATTTTGCAAACTTTTTATTTTTTATTTTATTTTTTATTTTTATTTTTTATTTTATTTTTATTTAATTTTTTTTATTATTTTTGTTTTATTTTTATTTTTTTATTTTTATTATTATTATTATTAAATCACTTTATTAAGAAACTCAAGAGATTTACAATAAATTACAGGGGAGCTTAGATACTATCTGAGACTCAACCCCTTTAGCAATAGCGAAACTTATCCTATTAAATATATGAACAGCAGCACGTGCCCCAATGTCCTAAGCCATGGAGAACTTCCGGATCCGCTTCAACAATGTAACCGCGTCTGCCTCTAATTTTATTATTATTATTATTATTATTATTATTATTATAATAATTATTATTATTACTATTGGCTTTTTATATATTTTTTATTTTTTTATTATTAATATTATTATTTTTTGTTTTTATCTGTTTGGTACTTTTTTTTCGTTTTTATCCATTTTTCTCTGACGTTATTATACGTGTTGGTACGTTTTTGTACGTAGAAAAACGAAATGTATCAAAAAGTATAAAAACGTATTAAAACATACAAAAACGGAAAAACAATGTAAAAAAGCGTAAAACGTACAAAAACGAAAAAACCCACAAAAACTGCTAAAAACGTACGAAAACGTACAAAAACGTTTTTTATGTACATTTTTCCGTTTTTGTACGTTTTAATATTATTTTACGTTTTTGTACATTGCTTTTTCGTTTTTGTACGTTTCGTACGTTTTAATACGTTTTTTTACTTTTTGATACATTGTTTTTCTATGTTTTTGTACGGAGGAAAACGTATGAAACGTATAAAACGGATAAAAATCGATAATAAATACGGATGAAAATGTACAAAAGCGGACAAATTAGAAAAAAAACGTATACAAAATATAAACGTACAAACATGTACAAAATCGTGTAAAAATTTACCAAAAATAAAAGCGGATGAAAGCGTATAATAACGTCGGAGAAAAACGGACAAAAACGAAAAAAAACGTCCAAACAGATAAAAAACAAAAAAATATATTAATAATTTTAAAAAAATAAAAAAAGGCAAATAGTAATAATAATAATATTAATAATAATAATAAAAAAAATAAAAAAATAAAAATAAAACAAAAAATAAAAAAACAAAAAAAAAATAATGAAAAAAATAAAAATATTTACAAAATACATCCTTGTGGTTTTCTCACACAATACATCCCTCGTCAGAAGATAACGGAATTTTTTTGCATCGTTTCTTTTGAGGGATCTATTATGTCTAACGTTTGCCTAACGAAGAATGTAAACTGCCAAAAGTTTCTGACAGGGATGTATTGTGTGAGAAAGTGCAAACCACATGGATGTATTTTGCAGTTTACTATTTTATTAATTACTATCATATTTTCTTCTTTTTTTCACCACCCTATGTTTATTTGACACATATGAGTGTGGATTTTTTTTTTGTATAAAATGGATGTGAATCTAGCATTTCTCAAAGAAATTTACTAATCTCAAATAAAGAAAAATTAGATGATGGAAGAAACTTCTAATAAAACCGTCGAATGGGGTATAATTATCTATGACAGGTTCAAGTGGAAGTTACATAGTCATTTACACGATTACTTTTCGTTTTTTTAAAGTAGATTACTTTCCATTAACTGACCAAAATAAGAACAAAGTAGTCATATACCATCCATACTTTACTTTTTTCCATCAAAGCTATGTAAGTAGTGATTGCAACGGGGCCGAGAATGTTGGGATCGTATTTATCATCATCATCCCCGTTTCTCACTCCTATCCTCATCCCCGCCCTCATGCTCATCAGGGAATCGTTTTACATCCTCATCCCCGTTCTCAACAGGGATCGGGGATCTCCATGAAGATTCGAGGATTTTTCACCCTTATGAATTGAGCATAAAAATTACATAACTAATCCGAAATAGAAAAAATTGATATACAAAATGTCTTAAAAAGCATACATCTATACTACTATATAAAGTGTTTAAGAAATTCTAAATTTAGAAAACATTTATTCTTTAGGAAATCTAATACAAATCATTAGTCAACCCAACCTTAAATATATATATGTTTTTTCAAGCCAATATATAACCTGGCGTTAAATGTATACGTTTTTTCATAATTAACAAGCCATTATTATAAAATTAAAAAGTAACACCCCATATCAAAAGTCATTGAACACTCTTACCCAACAAACATAAAATTGGACTCTCACACATTGAAACACACAATGAACAAAAAATACACATCAATGCCTTTCTCTAATACTCAAAATAGTCTACCTCGTCTATAGTAAAATTTGATGCTATAAACATATTGCTTCTTTTGGTTTAGCTTGTGCCTCGAATTGATGTTTGATCTGCATTGAAGCTAATGCTTTTTTGGTCCTAAAGATGTTAGCTTCTGCTTAATGAATTGTTATTTGCTCCTTTGGTTAATGCAGAGGCGTTTTTCTTGTAAAACTACATTTGAAGTTATTTATTTTATTAACATGGATGCATTGTTTGCTTTTTTTTTCAATCAAATTACTTGTTCTTGCATCACATACATGCATCCTTTGCGTAGTAACCATGATGCCCAAGCTTTGTGCCATTGAACATTTTGCCAAAAAAAGTCAATAGACCAGGATACCTTAATCGTACCTCTTAGTGCAACGATTTTGCCAAAGACTTGTTTTAGATATATAGCCGAGTACCCGTGCATTGCAGCGACGGTGTATTGTTTTCGACAAATTTCTAGTTGCTTTGAATTAGTGGCGGACCTAGGAGAAAATATGAATATACAAAAATAATATGCTCGCCACAAAATTTAGTCATGGGGTACCCGCCATCGCATTGGGCGGGTACCCTGCTAGTTGTACCTAAATGTCATTCAACTTTAAAGAATCGAACATATTAAAACATCACATATAAGATAAAAATAAATTGCATCAAATTTGTGTATTCGAACAAAATATTGGTTGATTAATATATAGTTAATGTTTAACATTTTTAAAATATTTGATCCGTTTAATATCACATAGACATACAAATATATTTTAAGTATAACGAGACATTCTGACACGTGCGATGCACTTGTTTTGTTTGCTATTGAAAATAAAACTCTTATTTGTGTCAATAACTTGTTTTTATGGGATGTATGTTGACGGATCGAAGTATATACATATGTATTATGTCAAAGTTGTCTGGCTCAAGTTGACTTATTGGTTCACTTTTATGAGTGATGAGTTCGAGTCAAGGTAGTTTAGTTGAGTAATCACTCGAAACCAACCCTATGTATTAGCTTCTTTAATACCTAAAATCAATACTTGTCTAAAAACTTTCGTTGCGGGAATATAAATCTAAGACATTGTATACCAGTTAATGTGTAAATCTTTAATATATATGAAAACATAAAATATATAATTAAAAAGCTTCCGGTAAGGCCGCTTTAAGCCCAAATCTAAACATCATAGGACCGATACAATGCTCACAATTACCAGTTTCATCAAGGCCTTGATTTGTAGTCTATGACAAATACAATGCTCACATGTTTGTCATCACCTATAAAATAACTTCATATATGGTTAATCATACTCATATAAGCTAAGTAGTACTCCTAATGAACATACACGGACCATAGAACACTAAGTACTATGACCATGTAGTTGAAGACTTTATACTATGACCATGTATTCACATTGCAAAAAAAAAAATACTAAACAACAAGAAATGACATTGGAAATGACATTACATGTATTTTAAGATCATCCAAAATATTGGTATCAAAACATGTTGAAAAGCAAACCCGTAAAAGAGAATTGCAAATTGTTTTCATAAGTATTGCGTTAAATATAGGTATTTCATATCAAACTTTATATAAGCATACGGTTAAATCGACCCATTTATAGATAAAAGGGTCAAATTATAGATCTCTAGATCACACATTAGACAAATTCCTTGTTGTTTCTTGATCGAACATATGCATGGGATAAAACATCCGACATGTAAGGTATTATCACAACAACTGCACCATCAATGATTTCCTCCTCTCCCCTCATGGAGTTTGCCACTCAAATATTAAGCGATTCATAAATTTTATTTTTATTCCTGATAAACCATCCCCTCATTAGTTACCTCATCATACATCAGATAATCTTTCACACTCAAGACACCCAAAGCAATCAACTTATTCGCATCCCATTTCTCTAGCGAACTCATCTTCTTCAAAGGCCATCTAGACGAAACACCAACAAACTCAACAGTAAGATCAATCCCCAACAACCTAATTCTAGACTTATTGTTACCATTATCTATACCCGAGCCAAAATTCACACGACCACCATCACCATCCTTCCCACTCTTCTTCAACGGAAACAAATCCTTCCCGGTATATGTTAGAATATGGCAGAACTTTTAGTAATAATATGAACGAAATTGAGGACGTGATAATCACTGTCCTTAAAGAATATTAGCCCACACTATTTGCGCTGGTGGGATTCGTGACTAATTTCTTCCCAGGATTCGACCTCAAAAATAGAACTTTATGCAGCGTACATAAAATTCACATGAACATCAAATTTATGAATTTTGTATGTATAGAATTGAATAAAAAAGTTAGAATGAGAATGATATTTATAGCCATTATTGTGACTCTTTAAATGATCAAATAAATACCATTTGTGCCGTTTAATTTTTAGCGTCAGTCACAATGTTTTATTTTGAAAAGTTATGATGTTTCATTTGGTCAAACATTAATAGTCACGTAATATTATTAACCAATACAACTTTTTGGTCAAACACATTATAACTGTTCCACCAATATACATTTAATTAAAAGGAATGCTACGCTCACACCTTTTTTACATAAAAAAATTCACACCCACATGTGTAAGTTAATTATTGGGAGTGAAAGTAAGAAAGAGAAAATTTAATACAATTTTATTGGTCCACGTCACTTGCCACATGTGGGTGTGGATTTTTTTATGTAAAAAAGGTGTGAGTGTAGCATTCCTATTTAATTAATATTAGCAATATATATGTTGGATCGATACATATATACTAATAATATTAACCAAAATTTAATATCTTGAATTTAAGACTAAGTTATGCAAATCTTATGTTTATAAAACATAGATCACCATAAAAAATCAATTCAAGATATAACAATTAATCACATTTATAAACCCATATTCTTCTCATTTATTTGTCTATATACATACAATATACAATTGTTAAAAAAAACCCATAAGTTCAACAATCCCCCACTTGGGTTTTATTAATAATATTCAACATATCATGCATAAATTAAGGTAGCTTTCGCTTTGAACCTTAACATAGTGTATATCTTTCAAATAGCCTAACAGAATCAATGGCGGCTTTATAGCATTTGAGCCATGATTCTTTGTGTTAAACTTGGAAAAATAACACACATAACATATTAATTGATGTTCATAACATGGTAGCACTTTTATGGCCATGTGCTAATCCCAGTTTCATGGATATCTCCAAAAGTAAAACTTACTTTTGTAGGAACGACACCACTCCTTATATCCACATAGGTGAAGCCCTTTAATTACCAAAGGTACACTTCATTAAGAGTATAAATACTCACCCTAAAAGAATTACTCACTATTTAGCATTTAAACTAAACTAGTGTCCAGTTGGTAATCAACAACTTGTTTTTACCACATTGAACCTTTAAGTAGATTTTAGTCTAAGTAAAGGTTGGGTTCCCATTGTTGCCAACTTTACTCAATGGGTTTCAAACCCATCTCTCTTGTAGTTCCAAAGACTATGTCTTTTGGAAGACCTTTTGTAAACGGATCCGCAAGATTCTTACAAGAGCGTATATATTCAATAGTTATTATCCCATTCGATATTAACTCCTTGATATAGGCATGTCTAAGGCTAATGTGTCTAGACTTTCCATTATACACCTTATTATATGCCCTTGATAGTGTTGATTGACTATCACAATGTAAGGAAATGGCTGGCATCAGTTGTGGCCACAACCCTATGTCTAAAAACATATTTCTTAGCCATTCGGCTTCCTTACCCGCGGCTGCAAGTGCTAAAAACTTAGCCTCCATGGTGGAATGTGTAATACATGTTTGATCTTTGTAACCCCACCCAAACAGCCCCACCACCAAGTGTAAAAATCCAACCAGTTGTAGATTTACTATCGCTACTGCCCAGTTTCTCCAACAAGCAATCGAGTATCCTTCAAGTACAGCAGGAAAACGATCATAATATAAAGCTAATTTTCTAGTTCTTTTAAGATAGCCAAAAACTCTTCCAATTACTTTCCAATGATCATGACTTGGATTACTCGTATATCTTGATAGTTTGCAAACAGCATATGCAATATCAGGTCTAGTACAATGTGTACCATACATTAAACAACCTATTGCACTTGTATATTCTATTGGAGCAACAACTCTTCCATTATTCTACCACCTTTACAAGTGGGGACTCATATGGGGTGTTTGCTTTCTCTAGTATTCAATGTTGAAATCTTGTCTATAAATCTTATCAAGTAAAAGACATGATTTAAAGCATAACCCCCACTATGCCTTTTAACCTTTATCCCCAAAATAGTATCAACTTCATTCATGTCTTTCATTTGAAAGCATGAAGACATAAACTTCTTAGTTTCATTGATACCTTCCATATTGGTTCCAACAATCAATATATCATCTACATAAAGGCATAGGATGACACCATAATCTTTTGTAAACTTAGAATAAATACATCTATCAGATGAATTATGGGTAAAACCATTTGAAAGTATAGACTTATCAAATTTTTCATGCCACTGTTTAGGTGCTTGTTTTAACCCATATAAAGATTTCTTTAATTTGCAAACTTTATTCTCATGACCAGGCAACACAAACCCTTCAGGTTGTTTCATATAGACTTCTTCATCTAAGTCACCATTTAAAAAGGCAGTTTTAACATCCATTTGATGTATAGGCAAATTATAAAGTGAAGCTAATGCAAAGAGCACCCTAATCGAAGTTATTCTAGCTACCGGTGCATATGTATCAAAGTAATCAACTCCTTGTCTTTGGCTAAAGCCTTGAATTACCAACCTAGCTTTAAAAGTTTGAATGGATCCATCTGTATGGTATTTAATCCTAAATACCCATCTACACCCAATTGCTTTAGAACCTGGAGGTAAATCTGAAAGTTCCCAAGTATTGTTAGATACTAGAGAATCCATTTCATCATCAATTGCCTCCTTCCAAAAAGCAGAATTCCTAGAGGTCATAGCCTCTTTATATGTTTTAGGTGCATCCTCTACATTAAGTAGAACTGGTATTTTATTGACAACATTATTCTCATTATCACCTTCAACAAGGAAGATAATAGCTTGAGAATCAATAAAATCAGGATCCAAGTTTCTTTCTTTTCTAGCCCTTTCACTTCTTCTAGGTGCACTAGAAGATTCTGCCATATTCCTCTTATTGTTAGAGTTCAAATTTGGACCAGAAATATCTTGTGGGATTTGAGTCACAATTTCATTTGTGCTTGTTGAATCATGACGAAATTTATTCTCAAAGAAATCTACATCTCTTGATTCAACAATAACATTTGAATCTAAATCTAAACAACGATAAGATTTAGAATCTTTTGCATATCCCACAAATACACTTTTTAAGCCTCTAGGTCCTAATTTAGAAGTATTAGGTAAGGGAACCTTGTAATAGGCTAAACAACCCCATACTCTAAAATAACTAATATTAGGCTTTCTACCCTTCCAGATTTCATAAGGAGATACTTTTAGTTTCTTTGCAATTATTCTATTACTTACATGACATGCAGTAAGCAAGGCTTCACCCCACAAATTCTTTGGCAAGTTTGCACTGACTAACATAGCATTAATCATATCTTACAAAACTCTTTTCTTCCTCTCAGCAACTGTAACACCCCCAAAATGGGCCACAGCGGAATATGATGTTCCGGGGGTATTACTTCATAGATCAATAGCACAAGATATGAGAACAACCATTATAAGGGTCGTTTAAAACTGATACATTGGATTTCATAAGTGGTTCGATACAAAAAGCTTATGGGCTTAACTTGTTTATCTTGTAAAAATAAAGATTTCACAACATAACAATATTCCAAAATGTAATGCATGCAAATCTTTATGATAATGTGACTTCAAATGACGACCAGCCAATGTATCCGTGACTTGTACCTTATTGACCAGAGAAAACATATTTAAATTGTCAACAATAATGTTGGTAAATTTATAGGTTTATAAAGTTAATGAAGTGGATAACAAGATTTCCCGGTAATAAAGTAACAAATACAATATCACAAAAATGTATTAGGAAATGCACTAAGCTCATGACACCGAAGCTAAACAATGTATGTATATCAAATACATATAAATGACTTTGCCCAATGTGGATGTTCAACCCGTAACATCCATGAATCCAAATGGTATACATTCGTCGTTTCTGGTTAACCGGTAAACTAGCAAGCGCTACTTGCCCGAACGAGGATGTTAATCCTAAATAGATCTATTCACAACATTCACACTCACATAATGCAATTAACAATTACATCTATGCAATTAACAGTTCATGATGATGGGCATAATGGGTTATAGCTACTTAGGCAAACTCGTAATATTTGAATTTAAAATGTACATGCATCCGTGTTGTAAAACAAACATGATCTCATCCCTGAAATTTGATAAATGAGTGAAAAAGTAGAAAAAAAGTGGGGACTATAAACTCACCTTAGTGATATAACGAGGTAGCAACGAATATGAAGCGAGCAAGGTAAATGATGCACGCGAAAACAATGCAAACTCTATCCGCTACCTAAATAAATAGTACTTGTTTTACTAATCACGAAATATACCACAATGCATGCAATCTTGTCCTTAGTATGTGCTTGAGTTTGAGGAAATATTACTTGTTTTATAAGTATGACTTTTCATAAAATCGGCCAATTATATCGGGTCATATTCTCATATTATTAAACATATAGACTACGATATAGGACATTTTGGCAACCAAGTCACGTATACCTTAAAACGTTAGTTCGGTTCAACTCTTGGTTTGGTCTCTAGATGGGTTAAATCATTAGACGAAATAGCGGTGTATAACTAATTAAAAAGAGTGTAAATATAATTAAGTTTTATGATTGATGTCTCAGAGTTTTACCATTTATTTATGGTCTCGATAGTTAACGATAGTGAAATCTAAAAATACATTTATAATCTCAGACAGGTTGTCTATAAATTCCGTTAATTAAGTTTTAAGTTTTGACGTTGTTTAATGGGTTAAAACGAGTGGAAAATGGGTGTACTTGCCATCTGGTTTAAACAGGATTATAAAAACTTGCATACCATTGTCAACACTTGCGACCAGACATCCATATTCAAATGCGATTTACGAACTCGTTTCTAGACGAAAAGGGCTAATTCTTTTTCCTATTTGAAGATGGTACATTAGACTTCAAATATCAGCTTTTGGTTTGTTCTAATATTAGGTACAAGTATCACAATGACCTGAGAAATTGATATAGGCATGTCTAAGGCTAATGTGTCTAGACTTTCCATTATACACCTTATTATATGCCTTTGATAGCGTTGACTGGCTATCACAATGTAAGGAAATGGTTGGCATTGGTTGTGGCCACAACTCTATATCTAACAACATATTTCTTAGCCATTCTGCTTCCTTACATGCGGCTGCAAGTGGTAAAACTCAGCCTCCATGGTGGAATGTGTAATACATGTTTGTTTTTTTGAACCCCAACAAACAGCCCCACTACAAAGTGTAAAAATTCAACCAGTTGTGGATTTACTATCACTACTGCCAGTTATCCAACTAGCATTTGAGTATCCTTCAAGTACATCAAGAAAATGATCATAATACAAAGCTAATTGTCTTGTTCTTTAAAGATAAACAAAAACTCTTCCAATTGCTTTCCAATGATCCTGACTTGGATTACTCGTATATCTTGACAGTTTGCAAATAACATATGCAATATCAGGTCTAGTACAATGTGTAACATACATTAAACAACATATTGCACTTGCATATTCTATTTGAGCAACAACTCTTCTATTATTCTCAACTAGTTTACAAGATGACTCATATGGGGTGTTTGCTTTCTTTATATTCAAGTGTTTAAACTTGTCTATAATCTTATCAATGTAATGATATTGATTTAAAGCATAACCCCTACTATGCCTTTTAACCTTTATCCCCAATATAGTATCAATCTCATTCATGTCTTTCATCTGAAAGCATGAAGACATAAACTTCTTAGTTTCATTGATACCTTCCATATTGGTTCCAACAATTAGTATATCATCTACATAAAGGCATAGGATGATACCATAATATTTTGTAAATTTAGAATAAATACATTTATCAGATAAGTTATAGGTAAAACCATTTGAAAGTATAGACTTGTCAAATTTATCATGCCATTGTTTAGGTGCTTGTTTTAACCCATATAAAGATTTCTTTCATTTGCAAACTTTATTCTCATGACCAGGCAACACAAACCCTTAAGGTTGTTTCATATAGACTTCATCTAAGTCACCATTTAAAAAGACAGTTTTAACATCCATTTGATGTATAGGCAAATTATAAATTGAAGCTAATGCAAAGAGCACCTTAATCAAAGTGATTCTAGCTACCGGTGCATATGTATCAAAGTAATCAACTCTTTGTCTTTGATTAAAGCCTTGATTACCAACCTAGATTTAAAAGTTTGAATGGATCCATCTGTATGATATTTAATTCTAAATACCCATCTACACCCAATTGCTTTGGACCCTGGAGGTAAATCTGAAAGTTCCTAAGTATTGTTATATATTAGGGAATCCATTTGATCATCAATTACCTCCTTCTAAAATGCAGAATTTCTAGAGGTTATAGCCTCTTTATATGTTTTAGGTGAATCCTCTACATTAAGTAGAACTAGTATTTTATTAACAACATTATTATCATTATCACCTTCAACAAGGAAGATAATAGCTTGAGAATCAATAAAATCAGGATCTAAGTTTCTTTCTTTTCTAGCCCTTTCACTTCTTCTAGGTGCACTAGAAGATTATGCGATATTCCTCTTATTGTTAGAGTTCAAATCTGGACCAGAAATATCTTGTGGGATTTGAGTCACAATTTCATTTGTGCTTGTTGAATCATGATGAAATTTATTCTCAAAGAAATCCACATCTCTTGATTTAATAATAACGTTTGAATCTAAATCTAAACAACGATAAGATTTAGAATCTTTTGCATATCCCACAAATACACTTTTTAAGCCTCTAGGTCCTAATTTAGATGTATTAGGTAAGGGAACCTTGTAATAGGCGAAACAACCACATACTCTAAAATAGCTAATATTAGGCTTTCTACCTTTCCAGATTTCATAAGAAGATACTTTTAGTTTCTTTGCAATTATTCTATTACTTACATGACATGCTATGAGTAAGGCTTCACCCTACAAAATTCTTTGGCAAGTTTACACTGACTAACATAGCATTAATCATATCTTGCAAAACTTTATTCTTCCTCTCAGCAACACTGTTTTGTTGAGGTGTATATGGCGTTGTTCTTTGATGAATCAAACTTTGTGATTTACAATAGGAAGAAAATTCGGTGGAAAAGTATTTACCACCTCTATCACTTCTTAGAATTTGTATCTTTTTGCCTCTTTGGTTTTATACTTCAGCCTTATAAATTTTAAATGTTTTGAAGGTACGATCTTTTGATTTCAATAGATAAACATAGGTATATCTAGAGCAATCATCAATGAAAGTTATGAAATACCTATTTCCTCCTCTAGTTAATTGTCCATTCAATTCACATATATCAGAATACACTAACTCTAAATTTTCAGATTGTCTATCCACTTTAGGAAAAGGTTTTCTTTTCATTTTTGCTTGAACACATATTTTACATTTATCTTTATGTTCACCATTATAGGATATAATGCCTTGTTTTAACATATCATTCATAGTCCTATAATTTATGTGTACTAAACGATTATGCCATAAATTGAAAGCAGAGCATTCAATATTAAAACTGGAAATAAAATTGCAATCAGGCAAGTAAGCAGAACTAGTAATTTTATTGATATTGAGTTTGAACATGCCATCACAAGCATATGCTTTTCCTACAAATACATTGGCTTTGGAAAAAATCACTTTTTCTGATTCTATCACAGCCTTAACACCACTTTTACAAAGTTTAAAACCAAAAACAAGATTCTTCCTAATGTTAGGAACATGAAGAAAATTCATAAGGATTAACTTCTTTCCAGATGTGAATTAGATCTCCACGTTTCCAGAGCCAATAACCTTTGAAGTATGATTATCACCCATCATAACTTCATGTCCATCTTCAATTTCCTTATAAGTTTTGAACAAGTCTTTGTTGTTGCAAACATGTGTAGTTGCATCAGAATCATACCACTAATCATCACTTGTTGTTGTCACACTAGCCATATGCAGTTCTTGAATCATTCCAATGTTCATTTCAAAAACCATAGTAGTAATTTTTGTGGTATCAACTTGTTCCACTGCATTAGCAGATTCATCTTTCTTATTTGAATTATGAATTTTCTTTTTGGGATTCTTGCAGTAGCGCTTGATATGCCCTTTTTCACCACACTTGTAACATACAACCTCAGAGAATGGTTTCTTGTCTTTCTTGTTGTCCTTGGATGAATTCCAAGTACCCTTCCTCTTCTTGTCATTTTCATTGTTTTTCTTTCCTGAATCAACATAATTAACCTTAGAACTTGATGCACCATTCAGATTCTTTTCACGAACACGAGTTTCCTCTTCAATTCGTAAATGTTTCTGAATTTGATCCAATGTAAAATCCTCTGAAGTGTGCATCAATTTCTTTCTGTAATTGTGCCAAGAAGATGGTAACTTGGTAATGATGGCCCCAACCAATAACTTTTCAGGGATTTCAATGTTAAGATTTTTTGAATTTAGAAACCAGAATAAGAAATTCATGTACTTGATCTAAAATAGACACATTATCTTCCATGGCAAATTCAAAGAATTTAAAAGTGATAAACTTATCTGCCCCTTCCTTTTCTGCTGTGTATTTTTCTTCAAGAGAATTCCAGATTTCCCTTGCAGAAGTCATTGGTGTGTACAGATCATACAGACGATCAGTGAGGGTACTCAGAATGTATCCTCTGCATAGTGTTTCATCTTGTTCACGCTTTCTTTGTTCCTCTTCAGTCATCACGCCAACAGGTGGCCCTTCAAGGACATAATAAACCTTGAACGCAGTTAACAAAAATTTCATCTTTTCCTTCCAACGAGTAAAGTTCATCCCATCCATTCTGTCCAGTTTGATTGTGTCGCTTCCAAACATCCTTAAACCAGCGCTTTGATCCATGATAATATTCTTTAAGATTGTTAAGTATGGCAGAATTTCTACTAATAATATGAACGAAATTGAGGACGTGATAATCACTGTCCTTAAAGAATATTAGCCCCCACTATTTACGCTGGTGGGATTCGTGACTAATTTCTTCCCAGGATTCGACCTCAAAAATAAAACTTTATGCAGCGTACATAAAATTCACATGAACATCAAATTTATGAATTTTGTATGTATAGAATTGAATAAAAAAGTTAGGATGAGAATGATATTTATAACCATTATTGTGACTCTTTAAATGATCAAATAAATACCATTTGTGCCGTTTAATTTTTAGCGTCAGTCACAATGTTTTATTTTGAA
>BQNB010166336.1:0-14124 GCA_026074375.1 Tanacetum coccineum | reverse complement strand
AGCCTACAGAGTTCGAGATTCAAGAGATGGTAAACAAATTGGTTTCAGGGGAAGCTTATAGATTAAATGTTTAACCATCTATATGCACTACTTGAGGGGAAGTGTTTCCAAGTTGCATATCTTCAAAAGACCCCTATTAGATGATTACAAAAAAGGGAAGAAGACTAAAAGATATGATTTGCAGCTTATTATGTGTGGTGGCATGTTCAAGAAGATCATAAGTCAATGGGAAGCATTGAAGATTATTTCATTCATGAAGATTGTTTTGTAATATCAAATAGGAGAAGATTGTTGGGATCTCAGATTTGATGATTACAAAACTACATATGCATAAATGAAGAAAGATGAAACAACAAGGACTTAATGTGATAAATTAAGTTAGCTTCCTATGTAAGCTAGGTTTTCTTGTAAACCCTCTATATAAAGGGTCATAGGCGTCTGGTTTAGTGCATCCATCATAGTTAGATCTCTCCAATAAGAGTCTAATATAATAGTAAAACCTTATTTGATAACTTATTGTTTTTATTATTCCGCTGCATATATAAGTTATCTGTAAAACTAATCCTAGATGGGCTAACCAATTCTCAACATTAACTTTCCACACTGGTTAGTTAACTCCCGTGTAACCCTTGATTACTCTCATTTTAAGAGTAAAATCCCCTAGAACAACATGTTGAGCCATTCTTTTCTTTTTCTACACCATATTATATGTTTCGTTACACCTTTGTACCTTAGCCTACCATGTAGATTAAGCCTATTTTACCAATGTTGGTAGTTGGTTTCATGTAAATCTTGTATTTCTTGTGTCAAAGAAAAATTTTTCTATCTCTGTAATGGTCGAGAAATTTCACAATGCAATGGGAAAAATATGTAGCTCGTAAGTTTCACTACTTTCACGATTATGAATCATGTTCGAAGAAGAAGTTTTACAAGGAAAATATTATCCAGATGAATTATGATAGTGAAGACGGTGAAACCAAACCGAGATTTATGATGTATTGTTTGAAAAAAAAGAGAAAGATGAAAGAAAAAATAGTCGGTTTAAAGGAAGTTTATACAGAAGGAATCACTTGGAAGGATTGATTATTCGTTGATACGTTACAAAAATCAACGATGTAAAGTCTTGTAAAAAGTGGCCGATATCACCTGATATGAGTTTTGATTATTGGGGCTCGTATAAAATTTTGATTCATGGCTATATTAGGCTGCTGATTACAAGTGAATATCCTGATGGGTTATTGGTTAAGCTTGATTCATGGTTGTTTATACTGATCATTTTTGAGTTTGATAAGAACAATAGTACGTTAATACTACTCGTTCCTTTTATTCCCTATGTATATGCAGTTAATAATGCCATGAATTTCATGTACATGTGGGCTTTATGTATTCTTCATGAATTAGTAATTGGAAGCCTATTAGAAGCATGTTATTTAAGTTACTTAATGCTGCCCATTATGATTTACTACTGCAAAGACAATTACTTAATACTGTTAGCAGGCATTTATGTTAATACTGCTAGGATGACACATGAAAAGTTAGTACTGTTGCTTGTTACTTAGTATTGACAGTTTGATGCTCATTTAAGGAGAAGGTTTTACTACTATCTCAAGTTGGGTTGCTGTTCATGATTAATGTTTCTACATAGGTTAATGAACATAGTTGTGTGGAAGTGTTCTCCAAGTTGCAATTCTTCAAAAAAAGGACCCTATTAAGATGTATTATATTAAAAGGGGTGAAAAGACTAAAAGATATGATTTGCAGCTTATTATGTGTGGTGGCATGTTCAAGAAGATCATAAGTCAATGGGAAGCATTGCATATTTATTTCATTCATGATGATTAGTTTTGTAATATCAAATAGGAGAAGATTGGTTGGGGATTCAGTTTGATGATTTCATTACTACTATGCATAAATGAAGAAAGATGAAACAACAAGGACTTAATGTGATAAATTAAGTTAGCTTCCTATGTAAGCTAGGTTTTCTTGTAAACCCTCTATATAAAGGGTCATAGGCGTCTGGTTTAGTGCATCCATCATAGTTAGATCTCTCAAATGAGAGTCTAATAGTTAGTTAGTTTATGTATTAGTTAGTTTAGCCCCAAGGATCATTTGATCTTGGGGCAGTAGATTTATAATAGTAAAACCTTGTTTGATAACTTATTGTTCTTTATTATTCCGCTGCGTATATAAGTTATCTGTAAAACTAATCCTAGATGGGCTAAACGATTCTCAACATTTACTTTCCACACTGGTTAGTTAACTCATTTTAAGAGTAAAATCCCCTAGAACAACCTGTTAAGCCATTCCTTTCTTTTTCTTTTTTTACACCATTTTATATGTTTCGGTGACCCTTTGCACATTAGCCTACCGTGTAGATTAGCCTTATTTTACCAGTTGCTAGTTGCTTTTCATGTAAAATGTCTTATATTTCCTGTGTCAAAGTGAATTTTTCTAATCTCGAGTAATGCGTCGGGAAAATTGACACTAATCAATGGGTAAATATATGGAGCTGTATAGTTTCATTACTTTCACGATTATGAATCATGTCTGAAGAAGAAGTTTTACACAAGGAAAGATTATCTAGATGGAATTATGTTAGTGAATGTTGGTGACACCTAAACAAAAAACGGAGATAGATTTATGATGTATTGTTTGAAACAAAAGAGGAAAGATGAAATAAAATAATAGTCGGTTTAAAGGTTAGTTTTTACGAAGGAACTCACTTGGAAGGATTGATTATTCGTTGTTACGTTACAAAAATCAACGATGTAAAGTCCTTGTAAAAAGTGGCTCGATATCACCACTTATTGTTAAAAGTATGTAAAGAACATGGGATGTAAGGGATGTTTGACGTTTTATGGAATGCAATACTTGGTTTGGGTGGGGGGGGGGGTTCTTTGTCATTTTTGTGAATCGAGGGTTTGTTCTATATGTCGGAGTCATCTGTTCATGGAACGGTCGAGGAAATGTTAACTAGCAACCGTTACCTTATTTGTTAGAAAAACCTTATCTATTTGTATTCTTGAATTTTACTTAACACCCTATTTTATTCCTTTCTAGCAACTAACCTTAGTGTTCTTCTATAACTAGGATTGTTCGACATGCATGTCTATTCAGTAATTTCGAATGTAGGCATATCTCAGCTGCCCTTGTTGGCTGGTGACTTTTGTGAAAGTTGAAGCTCCTTACCCATATATCGTTTCTCTTCATTCAAACCGCAGGTTGAACATGAACAAGGATATGTTCGGATTATCGTTTGTCGTATTCCGGTCGTGTACGGGGCCATGTATATATGATATAGCTGCCTTGTTGGTGTGGTACTTATGATGAAAGATTGTTGAATGATCAAACTGTAAGCCTTCTTAACCCAATTTAACTTTTGACTTGTTCTTCCTTAGCTTTAGCGGTGGAGATGTGTATCCTTGCCAAGCCTATAATATGAAGCTAATCATGATCGAGCAATTGAGCGTACTACTTAAATGTTGCACCTTAGATTAGTTGAGTGATCTGAGTGTTTTCATTTCCATATTTTGTAAAGAGCTTGGTCATGTACAGGTGATTAGAACAAAATGATGCTTAAACGAAAAATCCTCAACTCCGGTTGGGACACATTTTTAAAAACCAAAACATTTTCTAAGGTCTACTTGAGGGCAAGTAGGATTCAAGTGGAGGGATATTTGATGACATCAAATAACGTCAATTTATTATATCATTTATCCCATCAATTTTGGCCACTTTTATATAATTATTGCATTATTTGGTACTTAATTGCTTTAAAGTTGATAAATGCAGTAATTCAGGAGTGTTTTGTGAAGACACGCTAAAAGCGCATAATTTATAGCTAAAACGAAGACATTTGAAGATTTTTGAATTTTTACCAAGACGCCGTATCCAACTAAAGAGATACGACGTATATACGCCAAGACTTCACAAGAAAACGCATTTGACCAATTCCCAATATGGCGTATTCACTCTGTCTACATACGCCGTATCCATGAAGATAACTATTCAAAGATATAGTAAATCAAGTAAATTGGGAATGATATCAAAGATTTATTACAAACATAGCGCGCACTCCAAGGAATCTGTTGATCCTAAATCTTGATCGATTCTTTAGCTTGTAAAGAGTATGTTACCTTGGATAAATCCAAAATAACAATGGTAGAAACTTTGTGTGTATACTAAAGAGTATGCAGAATCTACTCTTTAATAGTCTGAAGAAAACTAATGTAACAATGATTATATATGAACAATGATATAACCAAAAAGCTCCAATATTATCAAGATTAATAATACGAGTACTCTGTGTAGTACTAGGGTTTACAACCTTGAAGCTATTACAATGAGATGCTGTGTAGGTATGTGTATGATAATGAGATGAATGAGATTATAAAATAGATGCCCTATGATCTCCTTTTATACATTAAGGAGTCCTAATGGGCTTACAATACTTTCCTAAATATTTAGTCAAATATATTAAATATAATGACTAAGCATTTAATACTTTCCTAAGTATTTAGTCAAATGTATTAAATACATTGACTAAATATTTAATACTTTCCTAAGTATTTAGTCAAATTCTCAATCAGCATTAATCTCTTCAATCATCATTAACTTCAGTCTTCTGTTTGACTAATCATCATTAACTTTAGTCAATTAGCATTAAGTTATGCCTAACAGCATTAACTTGTACTGACAGCATTAACTTTTTCACCAGCAGCAGTAATCTTGAATCAGTAGTAGTAACTTTAAAACCAATAGTCTTAAGTCCTTCAACAGTCTTAAGTTAGTACTGGCAGTACTAACTTACTCTAGCAGTACTAACTGGTTAATACTGGCAGTTGTAACTTGTGAGCAGTACTAACTTTTGACTTAGCAGTACTAAGTGCACTGAGTTTAATTCCCAACAATCCTCCCCTAAACTTATGATTTACCTTCAAATCATCAGCATTGAACCAGATTTAATATGGGCTAATACAGTTTTCTATCCTTTTGCAATGTACCACTTTATTGAACTTCTAATCTTCCTCTTTTGTGTTTATTGTGTATTAAATTGGTATTTGTTTCCACCAAACTTGTGCCAGTCTCTCAGGCTGAAAACCCCTTATATCTTTAGACAACGTACATAGCATAGGTTTAACCAGTAAATAAAATAATTAAAATACTGATAGAATATAGGATTAAATTTCCCCTCTTAGTGTTTGACACCCTACTTACCGCGAAACTCCATCTTGACCGGGAACTCTGCCCGTTAAATTTAAATTTAAAACTTGATAATCAAATAATTGACCCTACACGACAGCACATCAGGTTTTTGGCGCCGTTGTCGGGGAGTGAAGTTGTTTAATTCTTATTTATTAGTGTTTTAGTTTAGTTTAAATTACATATTTGTGTGCTTGTTTGTGTGTTTAATTTCCTGCATTGTATATTTTGCATATTATATGTTTGTGTGCATTGTTATAGTCTGCTGTAACATTCTGAGTCGAATACTTAATACGATGTATTCATCTTGTTGGATACATCGTATAATTTTTTTAAATCAATACAATGTATTCTACTCTATCATCAATATGGCGTATTCAGCTAACTGAATACGGCGTATTAAGCTATTTGACAGTTTTCTTTCCTAGCGAATTTATTACAGGTTAAAATGGACGACCCCAACATTACTATGGAAGAATACATCAGGCTTGAGGAAGAAAAAGCTCGTAGGCGTGGTAAGGTGTATAACTGGGAAACTGCTACGTATGGTAAGATCTAGAATGATGAAGACGTTCACGACCTCGGATCTGTTGAAACTGAATTCCCAGCTATAGTTTTTAACGACACGTTAACATCTGAAGTAGCACTCTCGTGTGAACCCACGGTAAGTCCTCTTAACGACAATGAAATTAACTTTAGAATATCGTTTGACGAATCCGATGATGAAGATTGCACGGTAATTTTCGACAAAAATTCATTTTCTTACAAAATAATTTCTGTCAACAATTTAAAAACGGATTCTGAAAATGATAATGATAAAGTCAATATGCCTTTGTTTTCATCACCCGAGCCTACGGTCAGTTGTTTAAATGATTTAGAGTTCTTTAAAGATTTTGAGAACGAATTTCCAGTCATTGTTTACAATGATGCTCTAACGTCTAAATCAGATTTCTCAACTGAACCTACTGTAAGTCCTCAACATATCGATGAATTTAATTTAAAATATGAAACATCATTGTCTGAATGTGATGAAGAGGAACAAAATGTTTTATACTTTAATGATCTATTTTCTTTTAACGTAATTGATCCTGATGATTCAAAATCAGATGAGGACAATGATGATGATAAAATTGATATTGAACAATCTTCGAGGGATTTATCTATCAAACCATTACCTAATGTAATAAATGTCGATGATGGTGCCTATGTACATGGGTCAAATAAGCTTTTAGAAACAAGTCATGATAAATCTAATAAAGTTTTCAAAACTGAAATTTTTATCAAGGAATTAAATGCTAATATCATGACTTGTAAATATCTTATCAATGGGATGCTAATAAATCTTATCAAGAATTTATATGTGCCATTTGGCATCCCGTTCGACCCTAAATTATTTTATAAGGATGGGATTAAATTGGGGCAAGTCTAACTTAAAGACTTTTCTGTAAACAAAAGTGCTTGCCGGGAGACAACCCAGAATTTATCTTTCTGTTATCGAGTCTGTCTTCCCAGACTGTCTATACGGCGTATCCAAACCCCATGGATACGGCGTATTGACCTTCTGGACGTTATCCAGTCTTTATTTTCAGCAGAGTCTATACGACGTATTCATTAAATGAATACAGCGTATACAAGTATCAATACGGTGTATCTTGGGGTATGGATACGGCGTATTGACTCCCTGTACAGTATTTATATTTTGTTTCTTGTATATTAACCATTGTAGCGAGATAGAATTTGCACTTGTCTTCTAATCTTTTATACAGGACCTTGCTAAAACTATGATATGGTATATGCTGAAAAAGACATGTGTTGAACTTATCCGGGCATGCTGAAGCCCTAGTCAACACACTTTTTGCTCAAGGACTCATCTTGGAGAATTATCACGAGCAAAACATCAGGGAGTTTTCCGTTCTAATTCTATTCTTCCTTATTATTTATTATTTTATCTATACAACGAGGACGTTGTATAATTTAAGTGGGGGGATGGAGAATTAGAACGTACTTGTCTTCTTTTTTACAAAATAACATGCAATGTGCTTAAAAATGGCCAAAATTTAAAAAATTTCAGCATGACTTTTGTAAAAATCACTAGTTACATTACCTAGCGCACTATAACCCTTGATACATATTGTGAGAATTAAGCCTATTCCGTTTCCAACTGTCTACTAAAATTCCACAAAATTATGAGTGTGCCGGTGATGTAGTGGACTTTAGAACTTGGCCTGGTATATCACTCGAGACCGCCATGATTAGTACTATGGATTTAGATGGAAGAACATGTTCAACTGATAAATTTCTAGGTATTTAACCAAAATATCCTACATGTACCATAAAATTAACTTCCCACACTGTTATTAGTAACTCCCGAGAACCATTGAATAATCTCATTTTTATGAGTAAAAACCCCTAGAACAACTTGTTGAGCCATTTCCTTTCCTTTTTCAACAACCATATTGCATAACACACATTCGTTACACCTTTGCACATTAGCCTTCTGTGTAGATTAAGCCTATTATACCAATGCTGCTAGTTGCTTTCGTGTAAAGTCTTGTATTTCCTGTGTCAAAGTGAATTTTTTTATCTCTGTAATGGTCGGGAAATTGCATAATGCAATGAGAAAAATATGTGGCTCGTAAGTTTCGCTACTTTCGCGATTATGAATCATGTCCGAAGAAGAAGTTTTACAAGGAAAAGATTATCCAGATGAATTATGATAGTGAAGACGGTGAAACCAAACCGAGATTTATGATATATTGGTTGAAAAAAAAGATGGAAGAAAAAATAGTCGGTTCAAAGGAAGTTTATACTAAAGGAATCACTTGGAGGGATCGATTATTCACTGATACATTACAAAAATCAACGATGTAAAGTCTTATAAAAAGTGGCCGATATTACCACTTATGTAAAAGTATGTAAAGAATGGGATGTAAGAGAAGTTAACCGTTATGAGAACGCCAACTTAGGAAGTCTTTGTCATTTCTATGATCGAGGCGTTTATCTATATGTTCGGGTCTTTGTCATGGAACGGTCAGGGGAAAGTTACTAGCAACCGTACCTTATTTGTTGGCTTAATCTATTTGTTTTGTGAATTTTATTTAACACCCATTTTACTTCCCTTTCCTAGCAACTAACCTTAGTGTCTACTCGAACGAGGACTTGTTCGAGCATGCATGTCTATTCCGTCGTTACGACCATGTATGCATGTCTCAGCTGCCTTGTTGGATGATGACTTTTGGTGAAAGTTAGAAGCTCCCTACCCTATATCGTTCTTCATCCTAACCGCTGGTTAAACACGAACAGGGATGTGTTCGGATTGTATATGTCTATTCCGTCATTACGGCCATGTATATACGATACAACTGCCTTGTTGGTGTGGTACTTATGGTGAAAGACTGTTGAATGATCAACCGTAAGCCTTCTTAACCCAATTTAGCTTTTGACTTGTTCTTCCTTAGCTTTAGCGGTGGAGATGTGTATCCTTGCCAAGCCTATGATACGAAGCTAATCACGACCGAGCAATTGAGCGTACTACTTAAATGTTGCACCCTAGATTAGTTGAGTGATCTGAGTGTTTTCATTTCCATATTTCGTGAGGAGCTTGGTCATGTACAGGTGATTAGAACAAAACGATGCTTAAACGAAAAATCCTCAACTCCGGTTGGGACACATTTTCATAAACCAAAACTTTTTCTAAGGTCTACTTGAGGACAAGTAGGATTCAAGTGGGGGATATTTGATGACATCAAATAACGTCACTTTATTATATCATTTATCCCATCTGTTTTGCCCACTTTTATATAATTATTGCATTATTTGGTACTTAATTTCTTTAAAGTTGATAAATGCAGTAATTCAGGAGTGTTTTGTGAAGACACGCTAAAAGGCGCATAATTTGGAGCTAAAAGGAAGACATTTAAAGATTTCTGAATTTTTACCAATACGCCGTGCCAACTAAAGATAACGGCGTATCAGCCTCAAAGACTTACAAGAAAACGCGTTGACCAATTCCTAAATACGGCTATTCACAACTGTCTACATATGCTGTATCCATGAGAAAACTATCAAAGATATAGTAAAACAAGTAAATTGGAATGATATCAAAGATTTATTACAACGTAGCCGCACTCTTAAGGAAACCAGTCCAATACTCCGAATCGACCTTGCTGATACGGCATATCGATATTTTCAGCAACTATAAATAGAATACTCAAAAATGAGTTTCAGTGTGCAATATGACATTCTTTATACCATATTCACTAAAAGACGAATTTTAGAAGAGAAGATTAGCCACCAAGGTCAAGCATTGATCACGAATCCATAGAAAACATCGTGTAATTTTTACTTTCTTAATCATTTGGATTTAAATTAATTTGATTACGCATGTATAAGTTATAATGTTGTGGCTAATACCCGAGTATTATTAGCCATCTTAATGAAAGTTCAATGTTTGGTTCGTTTTAAAAATTGATTTCTTAATTTATCATTGATTGTTTAATTATGTTTATCACCTCATACTTGTTTATGTGTGTGAATATGCGACCTATCATTCAACTGGGTCTAGTGATACGGACCAAGTAATCTAGATACCGAGATAGCTCTCCATATCTTGTTTCATATGTCTGGACCAATAGGATCACAAATAACGTTCTGTCTTTATCTTTGAATAGTCAAATTCCTCATCATCATTAATCTCTTCATAACATCCAAAACTTCAGTCTTCTGTTTGACTAATCATCATTAACTTTAACAGATTAGCATTAAGTTATAACCTAAATAGCATTAACTTGTACTGAGACAGGGCAAGGATTATATCGCCAGCATTAACTTTATTCACCAGCAGCAATAATATTTTACAAAACCAACAGTCTTAGCTCCTTCACTACAGTCTTAATTTAGTACTGGCAGTACTAACTACTCTTGTAGACTAAACACAGTTAATACCTGGGACAAGTTGTCTACTGTAGAGTCTGAGCATACTAAACCATTTGACTTAGCAGTA
Organism: Tanacetum coccineum; assembly: GCA_026074375.1. Lineage (NCBI taxonomy): Eukaryota > Viridiplantae > Streptophyta > Magnoliopsida > Asterales > Asteraceae > Tanacetum > Tanacetum coccineum. The sequence continues at coordinate 3,920 of BQNB010166336.1, read as the reverse complement.
CTAAGTGCACTGAGTTTAATTCCCAACAGAATCCAGCCCAATACGCCATTTCAACCTTACTGGATACGGCGTATCGAGTATTTTCAGCAACTATAAATACAAGAGCAAAAACGAGTTTTCAGTGTGCGATATCATATTCTTTATACCATACTCACTAAAGACGAATTTTAGAAGAGAATATCATTACTCTCTTAATCGTTTGATTTTAAATTGTTTGATTACGCTTGTATAATTACAATGGTTATAGGCTAATACCCTCGGGTATTAGCCATCTTAATGAAAGTTCAATGTTTGGTTTGTTTTATAAAATCGATTTTCTTAATTTATCGTTGATTGTTCTTAACTATGTTTTATCACCTCATACTTTTATACTTATGTTTTGATTATGTCTGACTCATATCATTCAACTGGTCTAGTGATACTGGGGACCAAGTAATCTAATAACGGGATAGCTCTCCTATCGTGTTTCAAAATGTCTGGACCAATAGGAACACAAATAACGTTTTCAAGTCTTTGTCTATTAAATTAGAGGCTTAGTTGGATCCAGTAGTAACCCTTTATGATTTCAACAACATGCACTTAATTTAACTGATAAAGATTGGATAGTAGATTACCAGTATATAAAACACCGTCCAAACGATAAGATCCGATAAAGTCCTGTTGAGGCTAGGGGTTTTAACAGGATCACCAATACGTTTAATTCTCTAAGATATATTATAAATACGCTAAAGACGCTTTATGTGCAGATGCCACTTAATTTGTTGACAGGATTAATCGTGTCTAGTGATTAGCATGGATGTCCTAGCCTAAAGTCTTAAGAATGATATGCCGCTTCGAGAAAAGTAAATCATTACACTAAAACAATTAAACCTGCATTGAACCGGATTTAATATGGCTAATACAGTTTTCTATCATTTGGCTTGTACCGCTTTTCTATCTTCTAATCTTCCTCTTTTGTGTTTATTGTGTATTGAATTGGTATTTGTTTCCACTAAACCTATGCTAGTCTCTCATGCTGAAAACCCCCATATCTTTAGACAACATAGGTTTAACTAGTAAATAAACTAATTAAAATACTGATAGAATATAGGATTAAATTTCCACTCTTAGTGTTCGACACCCTACTTACCGCGAAACTCCATCTTGACTGAGTACTCTGCCCGTTAAAAGTGTTGTTTTAGGTTTGTCAGCTAAATATAAATTTAAAACTTGATAATCAAATAATTGACTCTACACGACAGCACATCCCTGATCAAAACTGATCATCAGTTTCAAACTGATGAACTCATCAAATGATGATAAGTTTGAACAAAAAACACATCAATGAAAACCAATTCATTGATAACCTCACAAAACTGAAGATGTTCAGATCCCTGAACTCTTATCCTCTCCAAATGGAAGATACTTCAGCACATGATTGATGTGTCATTGTGTGGTGTTTATTTATGATAGTTCAAGTTTTAAATTTGTAATTTTCCGACTTAACCTAAAACAACACTTTAACGGGCAGTATACCCGATCGGTGGTAGATTCGTGGTAAGTAGGGTGTCGAACACTTGAAGCGAGGTTAAATCTCTTAATTTATTTATATTTTGGTTATCTAATCTAAGTTAATTCTAATCTAAGTTAAACCTATGCTAATCCTATGTTAGTTTTAATCCTAATTTTAACAGGTAAAAGGGGGGTTTCAGCCTGAGAGACTAGCAAGAGTTTGGTTGGTGACTATAATCAATTCAAGACACTTTAACCCACGCAAGCAAATTAATATAAGATAAATGAGCGGTTGAGCCTTATGATAGAAAACTGTATTAGCCATCATTTATCCGATTAGAAGTTGGTTTTTTTATTCAATGCAATAATTACTTATCTTGAAGAGGCGTATCATTCTTAGACTTAGGCGGGACTTCATCCTAAGACCTAGATACATTAATTCTGTCACAATTAAAGCATCCGCATTAAGCATCCTTATTTGCTGATTATAATCTATCTTAGGGATTAAAGCAATGGTGATCTTGTTAAACCCTAGCTCATAGAGACTTTACCCACTTACTGCTTAATGGCAATTTATACTCTAGTAGTCCACTTGTCTAACTATCCAATGGAATCAGAACATTATTTGTTGAATTATCTAGAACACACCTACTAGTCAACATGTATAATAAACCAAAGGGCCAAAAAAGTTTTCGTTAACTAGTTAAGCCAGAAGCGTATCCTTAGAACGATTTTAGAAGGACAATACTTGTGATCCTATGATTCTAGATGTATAAATCACTATATGGAGAGCTATCCCGGCATCTAGATTACTTGGTTCGTATCACTAGATCCAGTTGAATGATAGGTCGCATACAAAAGCACGTAAACAAGTATGAATTGATAAACATAAACAAGCATTCAATGATAAATTAAGCAATCGAGATATAAACAAAACCAAACATTTAGATCTTCATAATAATGGCTAATACCTGAAGGTATTAGCCTTCAAACATCATAATTAATACAAGAGTAATTGTTTTAGCCAAGGTAAACTAACCGAGTAAATGAATGATACCAAAAACTAAACGATTACAAATGTATAAGAAATTACACGTTGTATTCTATGGATTGGAATATGTTGCAAGACCTCTTCTGCTCTTTTCTCCTCTGAAAATCAACTTTTGTGGTTTAGGTATCGAGAAAATGATTTAGCACACTTAAAACTCGTTTTTGAGTTTTCTATTTATACTGTCTGGAAGTATTTCTTCATTTAAATTTGTGCAAACATATTTTACTTAAACCTTGCCTTATATCTTGCACGAAAGAGCCCCATATGAATTTATAGAATGTCTCACATAAGTTACAATCAGATTTTTCACAAAAACCAAACCCTATGCAACGCACGGGTGGTAACACCTCGTATATATTATGAATGTATTCTTGTCAATTTAATATGATTTCATTCCATTCAAATGTTTTTTTGTTGAAAACCATTCAAATGTTTATTCTTGCATACCAAGCAAAATGTACTAATCATTCATTATATTCTAGCATGACTATCAAACATGACAATGAAATCGTAATGAATTATTCTATTACTTTACTTATTCCATTAAAATGCTCATTCCATTCCATGAACATTGCATTCAGTCCAACCAAACATACCCTTAGTAACTAAATGGATCAAGATTGTTACTTCATTTGTTGTAGCATTCATAGGAAAGGCTAACACACATATAAACTAGGAAAAAAAACGTTTTATCTAGGGTACAGGGGCGTACCCAAAACTTATAGTTACCAGGTGGAAAAATAACAAAAATACAAATGAGTTACTACAAATTTATCAGGTTCATTTCCAAAGAAATCATAATTTTTGACAAAATTTACTCTATGTGAAGAAAATTCATAGGGTTCTGGTAAACCCCGGAACCCCTGGGTCCGCCCTGATACCACGGCTGATCACGGTCTGAAAACCGGACCCGAACGACCAAGATCGGATCGAACCGAAAAGCGACTTGGTCCAAAACTTGAGACCGAGGAAAGGACCAGAATGTTCGGTCTCGGTCCAACAAAGCATCATGGTTGGTTTTACTTAGACAAAACCGGACAGGACCAGACCGAAGACCGATTATGAGAGAAAGCACGAACCGAAATATGCTCGGTCCGGTCTGGTTTCTTGATCCGATCCGATCCGCGGTCTGTTACGATCGGCCCTACTTACAAGCATCAACCGGTTAAAATGGAACCTTGCTCGGGCCCATGAAATGAAAACCTAAACCAACAAGTAACAGCAGGGCCTAATGGGCTAATAACTCACAAAATAAGCCCAATCAACACCATCTCAATCTTGTAGAACGCTCCACTCTACCGTATAAAACATTCTCATAAACCAGTCTCTCGGTTATCGTTGCCCTTTCCTCCAAGCAAACACAAACACACACACACAC
>BQNB010166334.1:0-11015 GCA_026074375.1 Tanacetum coccineum | reverse complement strand
GCATTAACACATAGTATTCATAGTCAGTGTTTCTACATAGTCAAACTGTATTTATACATCTTGGCTATCATCCTTTATAGACTGCAGAGATCTATTCAGTTTGGGACTCACAACCTCCCTTAGGGGGAGATTGTTAGGAATACAAAAGTATCAGTCACTTCCATAATTATCGTTAGATAGGCTCGTAGTATAGTTTTTGGAACCTAGATAAGATATAAAGGCCCAAGGCCCATGGAAATCTATTTAAGGGTCCATATGGCCGGCCACTCTCTTATATTTCTACCCCTCTCCACACCTTGGAGAGGGTTGGTTGTTCACTTGTTCATTTCTTAATCTAATTTTGCTCTCTTTCCTTTCTCTTTCTAAGTGTTCAATCATTTCACACTCTCTCTCTCTAGATTTATTGTCATTTGATTGTGAGATAAGATATATCATATATTCTACATTACTTTTAGAAGAATCTAATAAACTAGATTTATAAGTACAAAACAATATTTTGTTATGATTTGGGGTTAATCATAAAAAGGTAAAAGTTGTCCCAGCTGCACCCGACGGATCCAGCAAAACCAAAGGACGGATCCAGGCTATGCTAGATTTGTGGATCTGTGCAACAGCTGGTTCGGACAGATTTTGAATTTCAAATGTTACCTATAAATAGCAACCTTAAGTCTTCATTTTAGACAACTCTTCATAAATATTTTTCTCTTTAGCTTTTATCATTTTCATATTCTTTGATCATTATACTTGTTTCATAATCCATTACAAGTGATCAACTCATTCCACTCTTTAGTGAAGAACACTAACGAAGACGTGAAGCTTCAAGTGTTATTAGTTTAGTTGTGTCATCACGGTTGTGATAATCATTTATCTTGTATCTCTTGTGTTGTGTGTTGTGTGTATCATATGTGTATGATAGGTTAGTATTTAGGCCACAAAATACATAGTGTGTTAGATTGGTTCTATCTCGAAGTAGAACTCGGTATTTAGCTTAGTACCGGAAAAAGTGTAAGCGACGTGTACGGTTTTCTCCGCCTAAAGGGAGCTTGTTGACATAGTGAAGAAAACTCTCAAGTTGGGTACTTGAGGAGTGGAGTAGGGCGAAGAGGAGCTTCGTAGCCGAACCACTATAAATCATTGTGTCATCGGTTTGATCTTTCCTATCCTTACTTGTTTATACTTCGTAGATTACTTATTTACTTATTGCATTGCTATCATATACACTTGTGTATATCTCTTGAATTCACATAAGTCGACAATCTAAGTTTTATTTATAAAATGGTAAAAACTATTCAACCCCCCCCCCCTTTAGTTTCTACAGTCTTATAAGTTTAGTGTTTTGAAGTTTAAATGCAACTGCCTTAAGTTTGGCTTGTTTGATAACAAGTAAGTCATCTCTACATTTATTTAATTCAAAAACCAGTTTGTTATATATAGATAACAGATTTAACCTTTGCTCTTAAACAAACTTAAGATCTATGTTAATGTACTTAAGATAAGTTTGCCAATCAGCATCTTCATCCATTGGTAGAAGAATGTTTACCTTCCTTATGGTGATGTTAATTTATTCACCATTTCTGGCATGGTTCTTCCCAACAGCAAGTTCTTCATTAGCAAAAGCCATCAACACTTTAACTTGTGTCATCTCCTCATTATCAGACACTTCTTTTTCATCCCACTCAAAAGTTTTAACTACCAGACCTTTATTTTAAGACTAAAAAGGTTTTAGAGACTGAGTACTTGAAGGACTAGCCTCAAGAAGTGTAAGTTTAGCTTTTATCTTTTTGTACTCATTCTTGTAATCTTTTTGAATTTTTGGTTTAGTTTGACTACTTTGAACTTGTTGTGAAGACTGAATAAGTTTTGGTGTAAACTTTGGTTGAAACCCGCTTGTTCCTGAAGAAGAGTTTGACACTGATGATTTATAAGAAGGTTATGATGTTTTTGAAAAACAATCTCTTGCATAATGAGCTTTTTTACCATATTTAAAACACTTAGTGTTTTCATTTGCTTTTTGACTAGAAAAATTGTTTCTCCTTTTGATAAAATGTTTTAAACCGGCCAAAAGGGCTCTCTCATGAAACTCAATATCTAAGTCTCTTAGATATTCCTCACTAGTTGTCTCATCAACCTCATCATTAGAATTTTCTTAAAAATCTTGAACAATATTGTTAGAAAAGAAAGCAGTTGATATGGGAGTGGTTGAGGGTGCAGTTATCAGGGCCTTTTTGGACTCAGGGCATGTCCTTGAGATTAGGTTGTCTTTATAGACAAACCTCCCATAAATGTCAACAAGGTCAAGGGTTTAAGAGTGATTAGCATTTCTTAGTCCCTAAGAGAAGCTAAGCCACATTTCAGGGAGACTGTTCATGAAACCCACATTGATTTCATGTTTAGACAGTTTCATGCTATCATTTGAAAGCTCATTGAGCAAGGTCTTATATCGGGTATAGGTCTGAGAGAGACTTTCAAATGGTTTAGCTCTGAAGGTATTATACTCGAGTTTAAGATCCATGATCCTATTTTCCTTAGAATTTGAGGGAGTCCATGTTTCTTTAGCTGTAGCACAGCTAATGGCTGACTTTATTATATCATCAGGTAAGCATGATATAATGATGCTTTTAAGGCGTTGGTCTTGATTGACCACCCTCCTCTTATCATTTGACCATTGTGCTTCAGGTTTGTTAGCACCTTTAGCGGTTGTGGGATGGAAAGGACCATCCCTAATACATTGAATGTAATAGGGTTCCATTCCGGTTAATTAGCAAAGCATGCGCTTTTTCCACTTATTGAATTTTCCAACTTCTAGTCTAGGAGAAATAGTAGAATAATTACCTCCTTTATTATCGACCAGTTGGGGTACATTAGTTTCAGCCATGGTATGATCTAGGTTTTAAAAACTTTTGAGCAGTTTTTAAAGAAAAAATGATTTATACACCATCTGCTCTGATACTACTTGTTGTTCCATTTGTATTAGTTTACTAATAACTACAAAGTTATAATAAACTAACCCATGACTTAACATAATGTAATGAAAAAAGTTTTGATAAAAGTAAAGACTTAAAAGTAAAACACAAAACTATTTTCAACGTTTAATCCTTTATAAATCTTATTAAGAATTATATCGCATTGTTTGCTGAACAACAATGGGATTGAATGACAATGTATGTATGAGTGATCTCCTCTCTAATAAGACTTTGCAAACCAAAGTATTGTAAAGGTTAACTACTATGCTAACCAACTAAAGCTTGCTTCAGGGACTTAGTAGATTTAGAGGAGTAGGGGTCTGTGAATGATGAAACATTAAGTGCACAAACGTAAACCCTACTCCTTTACAAGACACTTAATTTATAGTGATAAGGTAGGGTCAGACCCACATGGGTGATAAGTGTGTGTCCCCAAGTTGATTGGACAAGTACATTCATGCACTTGTCTCTATTACACATTCTAATCTAGGTAAGGGGACAACACACTTTTTAAGGTAAGTGATGACACTGACCTTGTTCTTATACCCTATTTAGGATAGTTTGACTTAAGGGGACAAGTACTTGATCTTATCCTTTTAAACTTATCCTGTCCATTCTTTAATCTTCTAAGTCTTCTACGTCTTCCTTATACTGAGGAGATTGTATGGGGTTCAATGAGCTTATTGACACAACTCAATGAACCCATCGCCTTCTTCTTTAGTTCAGGGACTTCATTCACTGAGTAGCGCCTCACAAAGTGGTTGAGTCTTTCTTCTTAGAATCAAGTTGAACACTTGAAGGTAACCCATTGAATGACTACTCATTCAGTGACATGAGTAGTGTTTAATGGTTATCAAACACTTAGGATATTTTCTACTTAAATCCTTAGTGAAAGATCATTTGGCACTGAATTGGCCCTATATACATATATATATATACGTATATATATACATATATATATACATATATATATACGTATATATATATATATATATATATATATATATATATATATATACATTATATATAACAAGAGGCATTTGACCATTTTATGCCACATCATAACGCCATGTCATAAGTCCATGTGCTATGTCATCAGTTTTGTTTATTTTTTTAAATTTTGTTTTTTATTTTTTTATATATTAGAAATTTTGGATTTTTTATAAAAAATATGTCTTTTGCAAGATTTGAACTTGGGTCTGCAAGTTCATGAACAAGCACCTCAACCAATAGAGCAAGCCAAAAGTTGTGATATACAATAAAAATCAAATATGTTATGCTTTTAAAAAAATATACTAAGTTAAATTTGGAAAATATATTTAATATCCTCACAAAACTCTAATATCATCCTAATATCATTGTTTCGTATCTTCATAAATGAATTCATTGCTATGAGATTGTTCGTTCTAAAATCCCAATATCAATCAATCAAAAACCCTAATCTAATCCCTTAATACCGAGATTGATGACGGTAGCATTGCAGGTTCATGTTAGCTATACAGGCAATGATCATTTTTGAAAAGATTATTACTTTGACAACTGTAGGTTAATGTTGGTTTCTTACATTAGACTCCATTTTTATTTTTGTTCATTTGTTTATCTACTTTCCTTTCTCATCTTCTCAGAACTTGGTGGACCTCGCTGGTTTTTCTTTTTTGGTTTTTATGGAAGCAATAATGAAGTTAGTGAGACGCTAACGGTGATTTTTTGTTTATAATGTAGAGGTTATGGCTCAGAGACCGCCGATAAGCCAACATGTACAAATCGTTACTTCATGAAGAGGCAGCACCGTCTTGCTTATGACACGACTTGCTGATGCTGCTGACGCATATTGTTGCTACTACCGCTGACATAAATCGTTGATGTTGTTGCCGCATCTTGCTGCTACTGTTAGGGATGTTCGTTAAATAGATTGAACTAAAAATCTACTTGCAACAGTAATGCAAGAATCTACTTGCACCAGTAATCTACTTGCACCAGTAGATCAATATAGTAACTAATAACTAAATTACATGTGCCATGTCAGAGCATAATACCTGAAACTCTACTACATGACAGGTATGTCGGGTGGCTCTGTGTTAAGGATACTAGATAGCCAATAGAAATACTGGAAAGGCTTAATGAAATGGCTGGCTTTACACCTGATGAAGAAATTGAACTATTCCATGTTTCTCTTTAATTTTTTTTCTTCTATTCAAGTTATATATTCTCGTCAACCTTTAACGTCATTAACTTCATCTTATCCCTATGCATTCAAGAATATAGGTCTGGCTTTGGTGTTCAGTGTTTACGCGTTGACAAAACGCTAACTTTTCTGGCTAAAAATGTATTTTTTCTATTGCATTTGCCAGCTCTTTTGTTATCAATTTCAATCTTTTTGACACTCTAATTGCATTTTCCTTTACCTGATGTTTCTGGTTTGTATGATATTATAGCTTCGAGACAGGGACATCATTTGCTTTCAAAAAAATCTTAAGGTCGAAAATACAAAAACATGCCGTTGTCTTTTAACAAAACTTTTTGAATTATCTAATGTTGGATGATGCATAGGTTGTACGCTTTCGATCACTAGAGAAACCCAAGGAGGATGCGTTTTCTCTGACATTGTAAGTTCCTTATTTTGTGGTCTTTGAATTTATCAGCCTGATTTTGGTTAACCTAAGACTGTTTACTTAATCTTCTTGCATTGTAGGTTAAAAATTTACAATTATGACTAGGTTCTTTCACGACTTGCTCGCTATATAAACTTAGATGCTCCATCTAAAATTAGGCTTACATCTCACAACTGCTGGTTCACCGAAAAACCCAAAAGAGAGCCAATCAAATATCGTGGAGTGGGCCATCTCTCACATATGTTGACTCTCTACACTCGTGTACTTTTTTAAATTGATTGTTTGCGAGTGAAATTAATTGTTTTGAAACAGCCTATTTTTAAATGTGAGCTTGATACTGTTAGAACCATACTTTTTCGATTATACTGCTTACAAGTGACAAGGGTCATTTTGCAAAAGAGTTACCAAACATATATTCACAACAACTTATCTCACAAATCAAGAATATTTTTCATATAAATGCTCAATTTGTATGTCTTCAGGTTAAGTTTGCTATTCGGTACATGAAAAGAGCTATTCTCAAGAAAGCAAAATTTGACATTTCAGAGTTGAATACCATAAAGGTTACAGAACATATCCATATTACTTGTTTTATCACATCCCAGTATGTGTCAAGATCTTCTAATGTGATATATAACGTAAGAAACTGATACAAGTCTTTTTTTTCGTCATTATAGTCTGCAAAATCATCTTTTGTTTTGGTTCTGTTTGGTCATGCTGTTGATGATGATTTATTACATCCGCATCACTCTGATCGTATATATGAAGCTTACATGGTAATTTATTACTGCTACTTTATCTTACTGTTGAAATACAAATTACATATTTGATTTTTGTGGAAATTGTTGCGTCTGAATGCTTTTATTAATAGTATATCTTTACAGGGAGACAAAAATATTATCAAATTCGAGGGTGACCATAATTCGCCACGTCCTTAGTTTTACTTTGATTCAATAAACATCTTTTTCCACAATGTATTGCAACCACCAGAAGATGAAGTTAAAGGAAACTTCTTTGATTCGTCTCTTGATTACCTCAGCAGGGTATATTTTTTCACGCTCTCACATACACAAACATATCACATATATATAAGATCTCTAAATTAAGGGTTATATTTTATTAATTGTTGTACTTTCAAGATATACATGGAGTTGGATATGAAGACGATTTTCTAATTACACCTCAAGGTATGCTATCTATTGTATGTTTCTTTAACGTCGTTAAAGGCGTGTCTTTTAGACGTTTTTCTGGCTTTTTTGTTTAATGAATATGTTCAGCATCGAGTAATATAGATGATGCTATTAATCAACTTCGTTTAAAAAGGCCAATGAGTAAGACCGAGGTTAGTAATTTGCTTTACGAATTTCTGTTTATTCGTGTGTATTTCTTGCATTTTTTTCTTGGAAACTTAGCCGGGTTCTCTCAAAATTTCAGGTCCTTTCTGATATCACTTCAAAAAATAAACAATGTAATTCTGAGGTATCGTCTAAAGATGGACTCTTATTTGTTTAAAAATATTTTTATTCGTGTCAAAACAGACATTTTACATTCAATTGAATGATGAAGTTTACTTATGTTGTTGTCCAGGACGAAGGAACTACAACTGATCCTACTCCATCATCTTCTACAATGATTAACTTTGAGTTTCCCAATGGCCATAGCTACGTACCGTCACCATCAAATGATCAAGATTATGTCGAGTACCCACTTCAACATGTGGAAGGTTTCCCATGCAATGCTCAGGAAGAAGAAAGGGTAAGCTTTAAACGCACACAAATTACTAAAATTACCAACAATATTATCAATATTTATTACATAAGTACATAATCTGATCATTCTTTACATTCACGTTGCTAAACTTCTTTTTGTTGCTAAATTCTTTTAGATGCTTATGGAAGCCGTACTCCTGTCCCTAAAAGATCTAGAACCGAAACAACCTAAAGAAGAAGAACAACCAGTTAGTGATAGTAAGTCTCCGGTGACCAATCATATTGCACCTATAAAAACTGATACAACTACACGGGATTCAACAGCAAGCAGCAGTGAATCACCTTATGGTGTGAAAATGAACTTCAATCCATTTAAATATTGTGCACATTATGGGATGACGTGCCCAAGTATTAATGTATTTGGGTTGAAACAGACCATTGATATGGTGCGAGATAAAAATGGCATGGTCGGGTTGAACCGCAAGCATATATATTATGGTGCTATGAGAACATGTTACCTCCATACAACTTTAGATTATATTTGTAACCATGTGTTCTTATGCAGTTTGTTAAAGTTGAAACATTTGGCTACAAGAAATAGGGAGAAAGAGATTATGCAAAAAGGAACATGAGTTGATGGTATTTCAAGAGAGAGTTAAAAAGACACCATTATTTGAAACAACATAATCAAATTACGAGTGTTTGGCTAATAATAACATCAATGTAAATGAGAAGAAACTCCCAAGAAAAAAAGTAAGCTTTTATTCAGTTTTATTTCATATCAGCAATCTCTAATACTCATTTGCATTGGTATTAATTATAATGTGTGTGTATAAGGAATGACCGATTAAAGAAGATTCGAAGAGAAAACAATGCATTAATACTATACGCACACCAGCGAAGTCACCCCTGTAGGTAACCAAACAGTCATTTTTTAAAGCATCCAAAGATAACCAGGGCTGCGTAAATATGTATGTTTACGGCATAATCATAGATGTGTATGGCAAATATGTAGGTACGGTGGCAGATCATCGGGTCATGTTTAGTTGAACCACAAGCAAATTTTACATGGAAGTACATCAAGTTTTTTTAACCAAGTTCTTTGCAGGGCTGAATGCGGAAAATCTATCGCTTGGAGGGTTTGATTCATTTATGAGGTTGACACAAGGCTATAATTGTGGGATAGTTTGTAAGGTAAATGTAGTTGGTAGTTATATAAATGATCCTACTTAGAGGTTTATAAATGCATAAATACATGTGGTTTGCGCAACGGATCAAATGTGGTAGCTTTTTTTATCGGGTTAAGTTTTGCCTTAAATTTGTAAGATGATTCATATTAATAAATGGTAAAGCATATCTGATATTTGGGTACGTCTTATTGAAAGAACTTGCTAACTACATTAAAATTATAGATTCACATATATGATGCAAATTCATTAATATTCAGTAAATGAAATCTTAAGTGTTTTTACATAATTTTCAATCCATATTTTCATGTGTTTACTTTCCACAATTTCTTCTATGATCTTTTGGTTAGATTAAGCTTTATCATTGCTATGTTTCTTTTAGTCGTAGTCTACAATCTCCGAGGTCAAAGCAGACAGAACTGGTGGTGGATCAAAGGGATGTCGTTGTTCTTACCCTTAAGAATTTTCAGGTACTTAATTTGTGCCATTGTTATTGTTCATGGAATGAAATTTTTGAGCACCTAATTGTAAGATGTATATTTTTTGTCTTTCATATAAGTTAGGCCTTGAGGACTCTGTTCAACATAACTCATCGATTATACAATGTTCTGGGATTTTCCTGGGTGCTGGTATGACATTTACTTTTGATGTGTTTATACAGATTGCCTAATATAAATATTGGTATTTTTTATATATTAAACAATAAGTAGGATGTTCAAATTACAACATAATGATAAAAATATCATTTAAAAACGACATAGGAGTTATGCACCCTAACTTATATTATGATCCTTTGTTTTATAGATATTGCGTACATATATTGATTTTCATGATACCAAATTACATGTTAACTGGAACTATTTCAAAAAGTCAAGATATTTTAGACAAGATATTCTTAAAATATACATCATTTACCAACTGGATTAGCTTTGACAAATCGTCTTATATATAATCAGTACATATTCAATAAAAATGATCAACTAGAACTATTTAAAAGATTTGACTACATACACATACACAAGTTCTTACGTGTTACCAGTTATGATGACATGCTTTTTAATGATCAACAATTGATTTAATGCTTGGTATGTGTTCTTCCACATGAGTACAATATGACTATTCTAATAAGGTAATTGTGCTTTTTAGTTTTTTTATCTTTTTCGATGTGTAAAGTGTGAAGTTTATTTAAAAGTTAAACCATAGTTTCTTCTCATATTTTAATGACACCATCATTGAAAATTAATATGTGAAACATTGTTAAATCAGGATGCTTCATACGTGACCCTTTATCACGCCATTATCCTCATGCATATAGTTTGACTAATTATCAACTAGTGGATTTATCTAAACACACCCACCTGGAAATGCCTACACTTCAGTAAGTCGGGGTTCTTTTTTATTTGTTTTATGTTTGGGTAATTTAGTATGTAGTCGGGTGTGTGATCATGGCTTATGGATGTTAGTAGAAGTATATAATGTTTTATGAGCTCATAGTGCTCATGATATTAAATTGACTTTATTTCCATCATTGAGAAAACTAGCAACAAATATATAATTGATGCATGACAAAAAAAATATATTTCTTATTGAAAAGGGTCATGGAATTAAGAAGGAAGGTACAAGGGATTATGGTGGCAGAAAGGATCAATAATGTCAGAGGTGATGGATAGCCGTGTGAGTAGTGACAGGTGTTAAAAGGAGCATACCACAAGGACTTGCTACTTCTATAACATATATATGTATGAAGGTTCTTATTTTTAAGTAGATTATAAGCTGATGTATACTTAAATAACTAATCATACGCGATGAGCCGAAAAGTACTTTCTGTAATTTGAAAGTTGAGATGTTAACAAAATTACACTGCCTTACTTTCTGGAAATGCCTTAATAATCAGATACGTTGTTCGTAATTCATTAACCGTTACTTAATTTTTCACTTGGATACTCACAAAACAAACCCCCCCTCCCAATCAAAAACATTTGCAAAACCTTGGTAAAACACAAGCACATTTTTAGTATTTTAGTGTTTCATCTATTTATCAGTTAAATCTTTAATTGGAAAAGTAACAAAAGCCAATGTCTATCTTATATATATATATATATATATATATATGTGTGTGTGTGTGTGTGTGTGTGTGTGTGTGTGTGCGCGCGCGCGCGCGCATATGTTGTAAGATCTTAAAAAAACAAATACATACTTTGCTTAAAACAATCTTTATATAATATACAAACTTAAAAAAACAATAATTAGCAAAAAAATAACAAATTCAAAAATTACAAAACCACCTTCATTCTTGAAAACTTTATTACAAAAAAATAATTACATAAACAAAATAATTTAAAAAATGTTTCTATAATAAAGAAATTTAAAAAAAATATTTAGCCAAACATAAAAATAAAAACAATAATCACAAGTCATACTCGTCCATCAAGCGGGTTTTGCAACTAGTATATATATCTATACATTCTATTAAAACAAAGTTTTGGCTGACATCATTTTTAAGTACTTTTACATATGTGTCATTCAATTAGGATGTTTAGTTTC
>BQNB010166333.1:0-14125 GCA_026074375.1 Tanacetum coccineum | reverse complement strand
GATAGTCATGTTTCTTATGTTCTGTTTCATGTTTCAAGTGTGATTGTTTTTTAATGTTGTTTTTGAACTCTACTAAACCCAAACAGGGTTAATGGGTTATTTTCATAAGGGTGAAAATGAACCTTAGTGACCATATTTGATGGTTTAAGCTTGTATGTGTGATTATATGCAATAGGGTTTATCACCCAAGGTTTTGAATGAGCTTGTTAGCTTGTTGTTTTTACTCAACTTGAATCTAAAAGCTTCTTGTTTCATATATAAAGTTTGTTTTGTTATTTGATTGTTGGATTTATTCTTTGTCACAAATAATTTGAATGTTTATTGCGTAATAGATTGAATATGCAACTATTAAATTGTATCTTGATTGTTATTGGTTGATTAATATTAGGGATCCTCTTGGTAAAGTTGAGTTTGTGTGAGTGTAAGGTTTATCATTTTATAAAATTGAGACCCCACAATATATTATTTATTTATTTCTTCACTCACGTAAACTCAACTTTACCCTCTCATGTTTAAATTAAACATGAGAGGATCCATATCCCAAAGAATTACATGGTGTTGTGGGGAGGTATGTGTGAAATGACGTAATCTAATTTGGTGAAAATGGGAGCTATCAGAAATTAAGAGGAAGACAGTCAACACACGTGCTTTGGTGTATCGGAGTCAACACCCAAGTGGTCATAGATATATTTGGTCAAAATATCCTACCATTCAAAGAAAAAAAAATATGAAAACCTCACACGAGTCATGACCTTCTAGTAGGTTAATTACGATACACAATTTGCTTTTGCCTACTTAGGCCGTATTATACTCCGTTAATTGTTTTCTATCATTGTTTGTTTATTTTGATTGGTGTAGTCATCCATTAGTGTGAAATATTGACCATTTGTAGATCAGTTGGTCAATAATACTTTTTTTTGAACAAAGGTCTATGATACTTGAATAATGATACAATTGCAACACTTATAAACCTTGATGTTTATAGTAACATACGATACCCGTATACCATCAAATTAAACTACTCAAAAAATCTGTTAAATAAAGTTGATCATATTTTCAAACACAAGCTAATACAATTGAAATATCATTACTAGTATTAGTTATGGACATTTTTTTAATATAATCCGCGTTTAATAACTCGTGCATATACAAGTTAAAAACTAGAATATAGATAGGAATAAGAAATTTAATTGTAATACAAAAAATCTTTAGACACAAGATTATAAGGATCAAAATGAAATCACAACTTATAAATACAAAAAAAAACCGTTTAGAGTAATTAGTAGCTGTACTTATATTATGAACATGTGCGTGTAGTATAACATGTACAAAACATTAAACCAGGTCAAACTTCCGTTCTAAAATTATTGTCCCCTGTTGACTTTTTAAGTCTATTTCTTTTAACTTTAACCTTAAATATTTTTATTTGTGTTATATAATCCTTGATGAAAATCATAACTATGAAAATACATTTAAAAACGAATCTATTCGTATATTTTACATCAAATATTATATAACACAAACAAAAATATTTAAGGTCAAAGTCGGAAGAAAAAAACTTAAAAAGTCAGGGACAATAATTTTAAGACGGACAGAGTGTTATATTAAAATTTTAAAATATATTTGATTTACGTGTAAATCATATGCGTGTACCAGAGTTATAACTAATTACGGATACAACAATAAAGTCAATTTTTTTTGTTTTTTACGATCTATAATGGATAGAAACTATAAACCGAATAATCTGCTGTTTATGAACATTTAAAATTCAATGTTGTTTCTTAAGTTTCAACAAGTACCATGACTTTAAGAAAAGTAATGAAGTGGAAATAAATACAGTAGTTGCTGGAATACAATAGAAATTACAGTATAAATGGAGGAAAGCAGAGATATAGAGAATCCAATGTGTTGTTTTTGTTCTGTTAGGCGCACTCTCTCTCTCTCTCTCTTTCATAAGTCTATCAATCATCATATTCTAACCCTGTCAATTCTCCATAAACAACATGGAACTCGATACCTAGTTAAAACATGTTTGGATTCAATAAAAACATACGTACTTGAGTCAAAACAAGTCAAATCGCTTAATAAACGAATCATGTTTGAATTAAGCATTAAACATATTAACATATGAATCCGTTTAAATATATGGGTTTTGCTATTCATTGCTCAGTGGACAATTCTTAAAAATATTTATTAACCTTATAATTACCATGTTTATACCACTCCACATTTACTAACTTACACTTTTTATGTTATACCTATTATACTCTTCACATTAAATGTATATCAATTAGAAATTCTAGCAAATTCGTATCATCAGTCATAATTTGCATAATCTTATAAAGTTTCCATATGATCATTTTTAACAATCAATACTTACATTGACTTTTGTTACTATCATTTTTCAATTTGGCCAAGCCACTAAAATGTACACTTTTGTTACATTTTTTTAGTTTTGCCTATATGATTATGTTAGCCCTAAAATATGGTGACTTATCTGGAATTACATTTATCATTTATAGTCGTGTCGGGTTAGTTTAGCTAGTAAAGTCTGAGACTATAAATACCCCCTCCATACTTCCATGGAGTGGTGAAGCTCACTTTTGTAAAGTGTGTGTGTGTGTGTGTTTTTTTCTCCTCTTTTCTCTCAACAAACACACACACTCTTCTCATTTTTTTCCCCTTTTCTCTCTATAATGAATAAATTCCTCTTTCATTTCACCAAGCCTTCGGATCCGTTGTTCAAGTGGTGAACCTATTTTAACAATTGGCACCAGAGACCTGTTGTTAATCACTGATTCGAGTGGTGAATAAGCTCAAATTTTCGTGGCTTATTTTGAAGAAAAAGGCCACGGATCAAAAAAAATTTTTGGGCTTATTGGGTTGTTAAACTTGTTCTATTCTTGTTCTACATGTCAAACCGATGATATTGGTACCATTCCATGAGATGCACAAGCTACTAGATCGATTTTAAAGCCAAAAAAGGTATGGTTTTTTTTCGTGTTCTAGGCGGCGGTTTGGTCCGATTTTAATGTTCCACAAGAAAATTCGTGTTAGTATATGTTTAATCATCTCCTACCAACTTAGTTTTAAGCATACAAAGCTTATTTGCGTGGTCAAATAGCTTAATTGGTTGAAAATTGCTTATTTCGAGATGAATGTTCATGGTGGCGGGTTGATTATTATATGATTTTCTTGGTGGCGGTTTGACAAAAAGTACAGACAAGATCCGTGTTTTAAGGAAAAGTAACACGGCGGTTTGACCAAGTCAAAGGCGGGTTGAATAAAATAATCAAAATATTAGCCGGCGAGTTGCCTCACAAGGTGGCGGTTTGCCATTTTTGGCAGCGAGTTGCCGTTCTTCACGGCGGTTTGCTTAGGTACACGGCGAGTTGATTATTTTAATGAACAAAAAGAAATGTTACTCTGCCCAAATTAAAAAATCCATGGCGGGTTGACAAAGTTCTAGGCGGCGGTTTGCCATAGACGGCGGTTTGACTTAACAAGCGGCGGTTTGCCCTTTTTCATGCTAGCGAGTTGCCTGGTGGCGAGTTGCCAAAACAGGTGGCGAGTTGGCTTATATTCTTGGCGGCGGTTTGCTAAGATAAAATACACGGCGGTTTGATATTTTAGGTGGCGGTTTATTTTTCCAGCGGGTTGACACATAAGGTCGATCCGCGCATCAGGTGGGCATATGACCGACTTTGGGCATATGACCGAATTTGGGAAACTAATATATCAACCATAACAACAAACCACACAAACAACAACACTTAATCCCAAAACGATCCTGAAAAGATTCACTTAAACGACAAAATGGCTAGAGATTCGGATTCCGATGACAAGTGATTACGAAGTTGGTTTGGTATCTCTTATTTGAGATTGAAGTTGAATTTCACAAAGGAGTCTACTTATTTCATCATCGTGACTTTCTTCTATTTTCTATCGATTGATGACTTGCTTGAATGTATACAGTTATGATTAAGACTTGGATTATCTAGTTTCCAGAGGTCAAGGGGTGGTTGGATGAAGACCTGGAAAACTATCACTTAAAGGAGTTACGTTGTAGTACTCAGTGTCACACGCAGATGTCGATGTGGATAATTTCAAGAGGTGTTGTACTTCTTATACTTTTGATGGAGTATAAGGTACTTAGAGATTTTCTTCTGCACCGTTCTTCAATCAACAATAGTGCAAGATTAAGTAACAAATTTGGGGGATTTTACTTCAGTTTCAAGTTTGATATATCGGGTTTACTTCACCAAGTGATCACGACAATAGCCTACAGAATACGAGGTTGGTAAGTTAGCCAGAGAGTATAAAGGTTGAGATGTAATCAGCACTTCTCACAGGTATTTTTGTGCTATTCTAAGACAACGATACTTCACAGTCTAAGCAAAATCTTCAAAGCTCTTCAATGACATTCATTCATAAGACCTTGATTATACCAAGTGTTCTTGATTCTTGCTTCAACTCCTCTACGGTTTGTGAAGTCAAGAGGGTAATGATTCTTTTGTATATCAAGATTTGTGCTTATGACAAGAACTTCTCGAGTATATGGACGTATACGACAATGATGCTTCCAAGAGTTCACAACTATCATGGGGAGAAATGTATACATTCGGGACTTAATTGACTTTGATGTTAC
Organism: Tanacetum coccineum; assembly: GCA_026074375.1. Taxonomy (NCBI): domain Eukaryota; kingdom Viridiplantae; phylum Streptophyta; class Magnoliopsida; order Asterales; family Asteraceae; genus Tanacetum; species Tanacetum coccineum. The sequence goes on along the minus strand of BQNB010166333.1, from coordinate 9,477 downwards.
CATGTCAACTTCCAGGGGGAAGTAGTGTATACTACTTCACTTAGAATGGTTTGTGAAGTATTCTGCAAACGTGAGAAGAACAGTTGCTGATTTCTCGCATGCACCCCCGAACGAATATTCACCAAGCCCTAATGACAAGAAGCAGTGGTCGTTGGTGTGGTTTGACTTCTACAAAATTCCGCTGTGCACTTTGATGACAAGTAGAAGATTGTTCAAGCTACATCAATGTTTTAGAATCTGCTCAAGATAGGGATGTTGGTTTGGGGGGAAGCTGATTCAGAAACTTCGCCAAAAAGGAGTCTATGAAGAAAGCTTTTCAAGACATGCTGCATGAATTGGGGGGAAGTTAATCCAACTCATGCATACTACAATGGTTCCAGAACAAGTAAAGACAATGAAGATCCAAGCTGGAATACAAGTTTCAAGACCAAGAGAACTCACAAGACAACTTCAGCTTTGGAAGCGCTTTGGAAGACTTTATTTAATTGTATTTGTACTTGTTAGGAACATTGTAAGTAATTCCGTATATGTCCACATATTGGGGGAAGATTGTTAGCCTTAAAATATGGTGACATATCCGGAATTACATTAGTTTATTTATAGCGTGACACATAGGGACTAATAATGACAAGCTACGATAGTTGTGTGTCACTAGGACTATAAATACCCCCTCCATACTTCCATGGAGGGGTGAAGCTCACTTTTGTAAAAGTGTGTGTGTGTGTTTTTCTCTCAAGCACACACACTCTTCCCATTTCATCTCTTTTCTCTCTAACTCTTATCTTTTTCCTCTAATTATTATGGATACTTTTTCTTTTTCCATTTTACCAAGCCTTCGGATCGTTGTTCATAAGGTGAATCGTGATAACAATATCCTTTTAATGCATATTTAAAAGTCGGTGTTGCAACTTTGTACCAGTGAAAGTCGGATTCATTAACATATGCTGTACACAGCTTTCAAGTCAATTCATTTAGCAATCAAGATTGTTGGATACTAAAAACACTTCCTCATCATCAAGAGATCAAAGTTAAATAAAGAATAGTTTATTCGGGAAATGATTGTATATGTTATTATGTTTATATAAGTCATACAAGAATGAAATTAGTCATGAGCATGTTGGTCAAAAGTAACAAAGTTGGTCAAGAAAAGTTAAGATTAATGATCTCATGAACTCAAAGTCAAAAGACATAGGCCTCAATCAAGATCATATAAATGAACACAAAATAATTGTTATCAGTCGTCTTATGCTGAATGAACAAAGCCGTTACTAAAACAAGAATAATATCAAAGATTAAGACCAAAGAGACAAGGTTTAAAAGTCATATCCTTCAACATAGGGGAGATAGAGTCAAATCAAGTACATCAACATTAGGGAGCATCATATAAGACCTCAACCATTGGGGAGTTTGTTAGACCTTTATTTTTTATTAGGTTCGAACTTGGAATGTAATCGGTCGTCTTTGTTTAGATTAAGTCTTGTATTGTAATAGGCTAGTCAGGTTTAACAGGCTTGGACTTTAAGCTAATATTGTCCATGTTTCGGGCTAAAGACCAACAACAAGCCAAGCCCGACCCATGAATAGTCCATACGCCTAAACTGGGTATGAGGACTATAAATAGGCCCTCTTCACACACGGAGAGGGTGTTGGTTGTCATTTATTACACTTTCATGTGTGTGTAACCTCCCACCTCACTTTCTCTCTCTAATATAATCTTTTCATTTCCTTTCTACTTTTCTCTCTTTTCTTCTTTTACTTATTTCGTGTATCATGAGCTTATTGGTTATTATTTGTGTTTAGATCTTAAGTATTGGGATAACAATAAGTTATTACCAAAGTATTTTAGATTTATAATTAGTTTAATTAGTTAAAAACCAACCAACCTCTTAAACATGTATTTACCTACTTTTTAATTAAAAATTATATAAAATACAAAAAGAATCTTCTCTCAACCCTGTAGACCTTTGTTAGATTCTGTTCGAGCCTTCCCAACCTATTCTCCTAGAGAACGATAACAACCTCTGAGTCTTGCCTATACTACACTACAACGGTTAGGTACACTGCCTAGAGAGTTGTAAAACTTCTTGTTGAAGTCCTACAACGACCGAACACATCAATATTTTAGCGCCGCTGCCGAGGAATACTTAGGTTTCGATCATTATTTAACTTTGGTATACTTCATCGTATTCCTATCAGGTGGAGATTTTATTTGTTCAGTATGTTAGCATTTCTTGTACTCTATCTTTTCTTTGTGTTATTTGTTTTGTAATCCATTTTCGTTGACCTCCATGGGAGACGAAAATCCTATCCGCACTTATGGAGATTACTCCAAACCTAGCCATGAGGGATATTGAAACACCATTGAGCTCCCCGAAGGGAAGAATGCGGTGCCTCTGCATTCCGACACCATCTGGTTGGTGCAAAACGGATGCTCATTCTACGGACTTTGGTCCGAGGATCCAAAACAACATCTCAAGGATTTTTTTTAAAACTTGTGTACTTACTTGACCTTGATATTGCAAATAGGGAAAGAACGCGCCTGCGTTTATTTCAATTTTTCCTTCGCGATCTAGTATAGCAATTAGATTGAAAGTCATTTCAGCTTGATCCATCTCCATATGGGAGGATCTTATACATACGTTTCACTTGCTCAATTCTTTCATCGAGAATGACTCTAAAACTCCGCAATGTCATACTGTTGTTCCTAACAACATAAAGGAGATTCTCTTTCTGATACATGGACTTATTTCCAAGGAACTTACTTCACAAAAAGTCCCTTATCATGGCTATCGATATCTTTAGCACCAGTCCAATCTTTTATGACCATGTCAATCCCGCCACAAGACGTGTACCATCAATCAATCGGCCGTTGGGTAAGCTTTCTTGACAAAATCGCAATGAATCTAGGCCACTATTGAGGACTAGTCCTCTATGAATCGAAATTTGAGAAGACCCAAGAGACTTCGATAAATCGTAAGGCAATATCTTTGCCTCAGACTGTCCGAGTAATCACGACCCGTTGTTTTTTGAGACTCGAATATCATAGTCTAACGGCTTGATGGAAGCTCATCTTGCTACACTATACAATCTATTCAGGTGAACAAAGATCTTCTTCATGCGAGTTCGTAGATGGTCCCACACAACACTTAGTTTGCATGGAAATTCACCGAGAAAGGCTTTTGTTGATTAATGTGACCTCGCTACGTACGAAGCAGGAGGTAAGTTGGTACACTTTTTAAAAAACTAAGACAAATTAGTTTTGGGTGACACTTATAAACCCTCATTGGAAAAGTCACCCAATCTTGGTGGAGATAACCTTAAAGTTTTCAAAAATAATTTTTCAAACCCACCTAATCGGTTTTAGCCTAACGGTTCATTCCCGAACCGCTCCTTCAACAACAATCCTCAAACTTTTAACAATCAATCAAATCTCGAAGGACTGGTGTCTAACTTCATGGCATCTCAGGATGCTAGATTATCTAAGTTTGAAGCCGATTTCAAACAACAACAAGGCGAGATGACCAATAAAATTGACATAGTTTTGAAGGCCATCACTGATCGAATAACAGGAGCACTCCCGAGTGACACGATTAAGAACCCAAAACTGAATGTTAATTCTACCTCTTCAGTTTCGTCTGCTCGTTCTTACCCAACAAATGACCCCATTGCTCAGACTTAATATCCATAGTTCGATCAATGCCATCACGATATGTCCATAGCAACTAAACAAATCATGTGATGACAAGTCAAAAGAATAACAGCGAGGAGAGAAGAGCAACTCCGAAAACATCCAACACCACCCCACCCTCGGCCACCATGATACATACAATCTCATTCATAAAGGAAAAGGTTCGTATTACTCAATTGTTCCTTGAAATCATCTGGCTTGGTTCCATTCATCAACACAAAATGTGTTTGCACGAGGGGGGATTATGGAGACATAATGTTTATTGAAATAATTAGAAAGTATGATGATTCTCACGAAGAAGAACTCAGGGAAGATGAAAATACAGCAAGAAGAGGAGTTGAAGTGGAGTATTTTAACACATTTCCGACTAGGATCGAACTAGCATATCATAAGTACCTAATGTGCGTCCCAATTCCATCCTTGTTTCTAAGAAACCCCATCATCACAGAGGGATGTCCATCAATCCTGAAAATACCATACAATATTGGACATGTGCATATGGAAAAAGCTTGCATATATCTTAACTCTCCTCTAACATATGAATTCTTAATGATGTTTAAATTGGATCTGGAGAAGGAAAACTTGAACCTAGAGAGATCCAAGTAGAGGGGTAAGGCATTTCACAGGACAGGATTACAGTGTTGCATGTTTTCATAGGGAAACTTCACTTATGTCTAGACCTCTATGATTTTTGAAGTTATTAGTTCAATCTTAGACCCTAGATTATCACAAGTAGTGATTGGGATGCCCTTTATTGAAATATCTAATTGGACTCATGACCTCCTAAATAGAAGTGGTGTGAAGTTCATTGACGGATCAAATGAGATGTCTATAAGATGCTCCTATAAGATAGAGAATACGGACTCGCTATTGGACCTAGAAAAAGAGCATACAAAGTGGGTCTACCTTAGGAACGAGGAGGACAAGAGAAGAGGAGTGAAGTATGTGATGAACAAAATATTAGTGTTTTATAAAGAATGTCTAGAGCTTGGACCCGAATATTTGACTGGAGTTGCAGATGAAAGAGGAGTCACGAAGTGTGACTTCGAGTCTAGCTACAAGACTCATAAATAAAGAAAAGCGCTTTTTTGGGAGGCATATCCGATATTTCATTTTTTGCATTTTAGGAGTGTCTTGTGTTTTATCTCTTTACTATTTATTCTTATGTGTTTGAATCAATTTGCAATCATGCTTTGTTTCATTTTTAACTTTGTCTTATTAACAATCAAAGGTATTTTGCATCAAATAAGTGTACGGAAAAATATCCGGTTTATAAGAACCGATTCAAACATATAAAATATATTGTTTAGATTAATTCGCGTCAGTTTCGAGTCATATGATTGTAATGATTAATCTCAGGTTTTATGCAGTATTTTACACAAGGAATAACTAATGGAGTTGCGTGAAGGAAATTTTTTAAGAAAAACGAATGTGAAATTTTCATAGAGCGTGGAGACGGCGTCAGGATTTTATCCTGACGGCGTCGCACCTCCAGATCTGTGAAAATTTGAATTTTTTCTATTATTTTCGAAAAATGATTTGTTCAATATCCAAAATTTATAATTTTCTTATAAACCTGCAGAAACCTATGATTACATCATCACTTTCATCCTATCTTTACTGCTTTCATAGAGTCAACCCTAAAAGTTTTGTTGTATATATCATTATCCTGCCAATTTTACGCCAGGTGTAGTTGTCTTTGTCTTTGATTTACAGGTTATATTTGATGAGAAGAAGCTTGGAAGTTCTTAGGAAGTTTCAAGAGGATGATTCTTGGAGGACAATTTAACCAGTTATCACATGTTTCTTCTCTATTATGGAGCAAACCAGGGGAGTACTAGTTTCTTTTACTTGTTTTCTTTTCCCTTTATTCGTTTTTACGGGTACTTTTAAGAACATTGGGGACAATGTTCAACTTAAGTGTAGGGGGAAATAAGCCTTAGAAACTATTCCTTCAATTGCTATTTACTTTGTTCCTTAAAATGATGAGTAATATATCGAAACATAGCATAGACGGTAATTTTAACCAAAACTTAAAAACTTTTATGGCACATACCGACGAAAACCGAGTAATATTATCGTCTCATGGATAGGAATTTATATGACTAGCACAAAAACCCTCAAAATTCCACCCAAAAAATGTGAGGTTCGCCTTTAGATATAAAGGAATTCGAGTATCCATTTTTGATACCCAAGATAATTTTACCTTTAGCTTTATCGAGTTAAAGAGTGAGCAATCATGTGTATCTATTCCATCGTTATGGATGCGTATATGTGGTTTTGTCGCCTTTTCTGGAGCATTGGTATCGGTTTAAAATTATATGAGTGTACCGGTAGTGTATTAAATTCTAGAACTTGTTTTTGTGATGCATCCCGAGACCGCATAGTGAGAATTATGATTTGCTAAATGATAAGAGGCACTAGGAATAACTCATGTTTTAAACCTGTAAATGTTATGATGGTCACCTCGATCATATAACTATCCCACACCTTTGCCATGCACTCATTTTTAGTGAGGGATACCCCTAGTATACCCCCCCTGAGCCTATCCTTTTCACGGTTCTCATAATTTTCTAGTTAATCCGGATTGTTAATGTAGAGCATTTTTAACCCTACAACCAATCGTTACACCCAAATCGCCTTAGCCTACCTTGTATATACTCGCTTTTAGTATATTATTGTTTTTAACCCAAGTTAATTATTTGAGTACACGGTTGCTAAGTCTTTATCCTTGTAAATACAGTTTTGGGACGATTGGGATTCGTGGTAGTATTTATTTTGCAGAAGAATGGGGAAGAAAAGTTAAATCATTACCCCCATATTTGTTTGATAGTCTCCAAGTTATGTTGATCCACCTCAATTCGGGTCATTAGTTAGATTGTAATTATGAGTTAGAAAAAAACTCAAGTGTAGGGGTGTGTTTATAAACCCCAAGTTATGATGTATTAGTAAAAAATAGAAAAGAAAAAGAAAAGAGATGAGTAGACGTTTTTTAGAGGTTTGTATATCTTTGTCTGTGTCTTTGGATTACAACTCCAAAATCAAGGTGTTGTCTTATAACATAAATTAGCTAACCCTTTCACCCCAAAATTCACCCAAAAAGTCACCCCCAAATAAATCCCATCCGTTTCCATTTCCAATAATGTTATCTTACACCTACATCCCACAACCCTTGAAAGCCCTCTTTGATAGTATTTTTTAGTACTTGCGCCTAGCAGTGGAGGTTTGATCCTTTTCCAAGCTTATGGTAATTTATATGCTACAACAGGTAATGAGTGTTAATTTTCCATTTCCCGTATTGTTATAATTCATTATACACTTGAGAGAAAGAGAGAATCCCAACACTTATGTGAGGTACTAGTATATACTTTCTGTGCTTTTAATTACAAGGTCTAGAAGGTTATGTTGTAAACTGCTTTTAAAGAGTAGGTTAAATGCCCCCAATATTGCTATTGTCTAGGTAGAAAAGCCCATTTGCTTAAGGACAAGCAAATCCCAAGTGTAGGGGTATTTGATGAGGTGTCATTTTATACACTTTTCGGGGTCCATTTAACCTCCTTAATTCATTCAAAATATGCCCAGATTAATGTGCTTTAATTGTTTGTTTTTTTCAGTTTAGAACTTGATGGCTTTTTAGAGGAAATACACGTGGATTGGGGCTCATTTAGAGGAGAAACGGACAAGACCACGACTCTACACCAACTATCTTGAAGAAAATCTCACAGACCGTAGAGACGGCGTCACAAACTATATGCGACGGCATCACATCAATCAAGAGACGACGTCAGAACGTAGCTGACTTAAAGAAACCCTAGAAGATTCTACGGGGGCGGGGGGGGGGGGGAGGGGGGGGGGGACGAGGGGGTCCAAGGTTTTATAACGAACACCGTCGCGTCTATTTTCCTATATACACAAATCCGTCTTTTAGGGTTTTAGTGTGTAACTTTTGGGAGACGAACCTTAGTTTTAGAAGACGATTTTAGAAGCCTTTTTGCTCATTTTTTGGGTGTCAAAACCCTCTAGTAACAGCCTCAACTGCATGATTTAATCAAGTGAAGTTCATTTATCCCTTATCACTTAATACGTCTATGTGTTTTGTGATAGATAATTGTTCTTCTTCTTTATTTACCATGCAAGGCTAGATCTATTAGTATTTACCTATGATTGCATAAAACTTAGTATGTATATCCTTATTGTGTTGCTCTTGGTGATGATGTGCCGCGTTAGGTTTAGACAAAAATGCCATAAGAATATTTAAATTGCATAGACGTCTAGGGAAACGAGAGTGTGTAGGAAGGATACAATCGGTGACGTCTTTATATACCTTACCCTCTCAATATGGTTGATCCCTCTTAAGTGTTTTAAATGCATGTAATGTACTCTTAGGGGCTTTGTAATAGTCTTCATACTACCTTACTTGTGTGTTGCCTTAAAGGAATATTACATAGACGGCGGGTTCATGTAATTCGTTCATGACTTAGGAAATACTTACACAGATCATCACAAGTGTGACAAAATTAAGCTACATAATTTAGAGAAACATAATAAGGAGTAATGCATGATTAAGTAAATACGTTTGTTTACCATATAAGTTATCACCAAAGTAGTTTCGATTTATAATTAGTTTAATTAGTTAAAAACCAACCAACCTCTTAAACCATGATATTTACCTGCTTTTATAAAAATATAAAAATAAAAAAAAAATCTTCTCTCAACCCCGTAGACCTTTGTTAGATTTTGTTCGAGCCTTCTAAACCTATTCCTCTAGAGAACGATAACAACCTCTGAGTCTTGCCTATACTACACTACAACGGTTAGGTACACTGCCTAAGGAGTTGTAAAACTTCTTGTTGATGTCTACAATGATCGAACACATCAACTCTACATCAAACTCTTTCTTTTTCTTTTCTGGCACTATCTTGACATAAACATAAACACAAGCAAGATGGCAACACGTACATTTTTTTTTCTTCTTCTTTTTTTCATATATTTTTTTCGATTTTCTTTTTTTCTCTTTTTTTGGGTACACTTTTGCCCTGCCATCTGCTGAAATATAATAATACATGACTTGGGATTTATAGACGTATCCTTACACTTGAATTTTTATACTCAATGACATTAACTAATCTAATGACCCGAATTGAAAGGATCAACAAACATGGAGTGTATTAAGCACGTATGGGGATAATACTTTGACTTTCTCCCCCATTTTCTTCATAAATATTTAAAACTACTGAATCTCAATGTCCCAAAAAACTGTAATTTTAATTATAAAAGACTCAACTTAGCAACCATGTAGTCAAGCAAACAATTAACTAGGGTTAACTTAATGTGATCACAATAATAGACTAAAAATGAGTACATACAAGGAAGGCTAAGGCAATTTGGGTGTAACATTTTAGTGGGGTGTAAACAATGCTCTTCATTAATAATCCAGAATCCATCAGAAAATTACGAGAAACGCGAAAAGGATAGGCTCAAATGGGTGTACTAGGGTTATCTCGCACTAAAAATGAGTGCATAGCAAGTGTGTGGGGGTAGTTATATGATCGAGGTGACCATCATAACTATAACCAATACAGGCTAAAAACATGGGTTTATCCTAATGCCTCTTATCATTTAGCGAATCCTAATCACACGAATGCGATCTTACTAGCAGTCTTGAGACGCATCACTAAAACAAGTTCTAGAATTTAATATACTACCGATACACTCTTATAATTCTAACCAATACCAATGCTTCAAAAAAAGCGACAAAACCACACATGCTCGATCAAATCCATAAATGA
>BQNB010166332.1:0-14125 GCA_026074375.1 Tanacetum coccineum | reverse complement strand
AATATAGCGTTTTTTATTTAAAAAATGAACTAAACGTAGCATTTTATACCTATATTCAACAAACTATTAGCCATATTATAACTTAATTGTAAAAAAAATCCGAATAGCTTCGACTTAGCCACTGCACTATAGCACATCCAAATGGCATCAACCCTTCCTTTTATCGTTTTTTAGCACGTATTTGGGTTGTAAACCAATGCGACTTACTTAAGAGAGTGGGCTAGGTTACCCGAACCCACCCATCTTATTCCCTAAACCCACCCGTTTCAAATGCACTTCCATTCTAAAATAATCCACCAACAAACCAGTATATCATAAGATTACTGAACTCGTATCAACGTTTTATTTTTAGAAACAGCAATAAAAAGTATGCTGCTGCTAAATAGTTGAATATCTTAAATGCGAAGCAACTTTGTTGTTAAAATCAGAAACCGCTAGTCCAACGTACTTATCGCCAACATCCAAACCAAGTAGAACTTGAGCAAGTTTTCGAATAAGTTAAGTGGCTTCATGTACCTCATCTATCATTCCAATTTTCACAAATATTAGTACATAACCTACAATCTTAACATAAAAATTAAAGCTTTAAGTGATATAAAGATGTAACCTTTCTATATCTAGAATCTATAACATTACCCATAAAGCATAAAGCAAAAAAGGTCATTAACTATTTTTTCCCCCGTTACCCATATAGCAATAGGCTTTGCAACATGAACTCTATTGAACCATATTAATGCAGCCGTCCTAATGCATCAGTTTCCTGTGACAACGCATCAGCCCGACATGTGGTGCCATAAATTCAGGGCGGGAGGCTCACCTGAAAATTTTGATGATAAATAAATTGTGAGTCTGAAATGAGGTTTGGAATAAAATTTGCAAAATGACACGCATGTCTAAGTTAGTTCCAAAATACCAGTTATATTGACACCATAAAAAAGGTCAAATTTAATATTTGACTGAAAGAAACACCCCCTTCTCCCCTCTTTATACATACATAGAAACGGTGGGAATACTCTTTAGTTGTGGTTTTTATTTTCTTGTCTAGTAGTCTTGTCGTTGGCGAACTATACATAATTTTTGATTTAAAATACAAAAAATATACCCCAAAATCTGATATAACTAAATAAAGCATTAGTATATCAGATATCAGGTATATTGTTATTTTTATAGTCCGCGCATATAAAGTTCATCTGTAGAGGTTAATGATTTCGATACATGTGTATTTTTGAAAAAACAAAGAACAGTAAGTACTAAACAATTTTCATGGCTACTTTTACTTAAAGCTGAAAGAATTTTACCAGTTTTGCCATGGTTAGCAATGGATTTTTTGAAAACCTTTGTTTCAGATAAAAAAGGGTATTGCTTGAATCTAACAAAAGAATATATTACTCGGTCACAAATTTGAGTTATCCAGGATAAGATACTCAGACTCACATTCTCCTCCAAAAGCTTGTAAATGTAGGTTTATATAATGTTGTCAACGATTTTCTTTATACCCCGGTCCATACCTGAACCTATCGTGGTCCTACCACATCAACATCAATAGGAAAAACAGTTGAGAAAAACAGTTGTTTATGTAATCTTACCGTAAATCAATAAAATGTTCCTAGCAGGCACTTGTGTTCCAGTAACTCACCTTTGTTGGGTCATGATTCCAGCTGACATTAAAGACATCCCGACCCTTAGACGCATCCTCATGTTCCTCTAGTCCTGTCACAAATCTGTAGGCACCATCCCATAAAACCAAAGTCACAAAGGGGTATATGCTAAAATGCATTTCAAAATACAATACACTCAAAACGACTACTTACCATAGCAGAAAGAGGAGAATCATACAATACAATATTAATTGCAGCACCTATGAAATCAATCAAGTCAATTCTTAGGTCTCCTTCAACCCATAACTGTGTCACCCAAACTGTCGCAGAGAACAGAACCACATCCGCTGTCCCAACAACGATGATTGTTTACGCCTAAAATCAACATAACAAATTCTTTTGAATACACAACCTCTGTAAATTAAGCAAAAAACACCAAAATATTACAAAGCCCCCAAATTTTAAGAAAACGTTAAATTTAAAATTCAACAAAATTAACAACAACAAACCTGAAACCGCAACAAAAATTCAAGAAACCTAACTTCTAATAGACATATACTTCAGAACTGGTATTTTGATCATAATAATAGGAAAAGGAATTAAACGAAACCCTAAAGACTTGCAAACATACCTCGTCGATATTGTACATTGACAAAGCTACCCCTCCTGCACCAGTGAAGTTGTAAACCTCCAAATCGGTGATTTCACTGCCTCCTTCGGTAACTGAAAGATGCATGGTCGTTATATAATAATCGTACGGAATGATCAGTACTCAAATTAACCATCAAATCAGTTCATAATCATACCAAATACCATCTTCAGTTTTCCAGCTCGCTTTAGCTCTTACTCCCTTTTTGTGAAAATCAAGAATAAAGCCAACACCAACACCAAATTCGACAATTACCTGGTACCAGTTTGGGGATGTTTTTGCAGAGAATGGGTTCCCTAAAGACAGGTAAGTACCTGGGGCAAGAAAAAGAAATTAGCTTCAGACGCATTTCATCAAACACGTGGTGTGCATAGAACACCCTCATTAATTCATTACAAATCCAATTCAAAACTTCATCCCAAATGGAACATAAAAAATAAAAACAATCGAGTTTTATTATAAAACTAATAATCACCAATAATTCAAATAAATTTTGATAAAAAATTTAATACCTAAAATTTATAAAAATTAAAAATAACCTGATGAGTAGTATGCATTTCAAACAACCTGGATTTTTTTAACCCATCTTCAGATTCAACAACTATATACGGCTCTAGCTTCATAATCCATGGATCCTGAGTTTAATTTAGACCCACATATATATTTATGATCAGTTTTTTTTCTGATTGTGTTTAATTTTTTGATTCATTGATTTGAGGATCCAATCGATTTGGGGGAATTTCAATTTGAGGGAGTTCACAGATCTAGGGAATTTCGATTTGAAGGTGAGAGGCTGCTGGTTTTTGTTTCTAGGAAATTTGCTTTAATGGTTTTGTTGGAAGGGTTTATTTTGGAAATTAAATGTCAGTCGTTGATTATTGAGGGGATTATCCACGTGTCGTTTTCTTAGAATTTTGGGGCAAGATCATAGTTTCAAAAGCTTCTTTTATATAGGTTATAGATAATTGATTGATAACGAAAAACAAAAAACAAAAGTTCATTATAGTTCTGAAAATCACACTTGAATATGATATTGTACAACATGAGGAATTAGAAATATAATGGGTTTTTCTTCCGTTTTTAAATCATGTTGATGATTTGCCAGGCTTTGTTACGTTTCAAACCCACGGTAGATTGTTTGTTGATTATTTGATAGGGGCATTTTTAATGGTCTCGCCCAGGGCATCCAAAACCTCAGGACCGGCCCTGCTTCCACTAGCAGTAGTAACTTCCTCTAGCAGTAATAACTTTGTACTGGCAGTTGTAACTTCACCAACAGTCTTAAACACTTAGAATAATTTTCATTGAAATTCTCCAACAGCACTAACTGACTGAGCAGCATTAACATCAATAAGAGCAGCAGTAATACTAGCGGCATTAAGAAAGCTTTTAATCCCAACAGTTGTACACTTTGCTTAATAAATGTAATTGCTTAAAATTAAGTAGGTGTAATAATTGTAACATGTTGAAATGCTTTACATGTGTTTTAAGAATACCTTAGTGCATTTAGCGGATGAAATGACCTTTGTTCATTCTTTTTATCATGCTCTGGTGAGATTTAGTTTGTTATTGTAATGACCTTTGTTCCTTAAATGTAGTTTAGACTACCCCAAGTTTAAGCGATCGATATTTTTCACCGACGCATCAGTTTTCTTTCTCCAATACTATTTTGTGATCAATTTAGTGTAACAAGGAGACCGACATTACTAGAAAACATACCTCACACAAATACATTTTTAATAAAAACCCCCACACACAAATAAAAAACACTAAAAATCAATGCTTAGATCAAGTGGTTAACACCCTTGTCTCTGGAGACAGAGGTCAAGGGTTCGATCCTTACTCCTTTCAAGGTCGGAAGTCATTTTCTACATTTGGTAGAACCGGAAGCAGACTCTCTATGTGGTACACAGGGATAGTGCTGTTACAATGTCTCAACCACCCCATACACCATGGAAGACGATATTGAAACCCATAACCCGTGAAAGATGATATTGGGAGTTACTTTACTTTTTTACACATAAATAAAAAACACAAGTATGTCATTTGGCCGACCAACATCTTCAATTCTTCCTTGTGAGACGCGTCGCCGGAGACCATGAGCATATTGAACCGAAAACCGACCCAACAAACCTGACCGAAACCGGGCCGAACCGAACCGACCTTATTCGGTTTAGTTTTTGGTTTTCTATATTTATTTCGGGTTGGTCTGTTCGGTTCGGTTCGGTTTCGGTTTTTATAGTTTACACTCGGTTCGGTTCTCAGTTTGACATTTTACCCTGATTCGGCTTCGATTCGATTTTGGTTTTTGTCGGTTCAAGTAGGTTCCGAACCGATGCTCACCGTTGTGGTATGCATCCCTCCCTCTTTATTGCGAGCAGTCTTAAATTAGTACTAGCAAGATTTAGGCAGCATTATGAAAGAATTGTATACATGATAACAAAACACATGTTTGAGTCCCTTTTTAATTTTGTTAAATGAACACAACGAAAAAGTTCTTGATATTTGAGTTATACCACTTAGGCTCGATGGAGTAGTAACATGGAACTCACCTTACACCTCAACTTTCTCTCTCCAACTTTACCACTCACCTTTCATACCAAACTCACATTTCATAAAAACGAGATTTCTAACTCGCGCGTTGCCGCAGAGCGCGCGGGACTACTTTCGCAATGGATCGATGACGCCAATTACTATTTATCGGTCGTTAGTACTCACCTTGCAATGAACCGATAACCTCAAAGACTATTTCCGTAAATAATTTTAAAAAATATATTAAACTTTAGCATTTTTTATAAAATCGGTCGCCATGTCAGAAGCGTTGCACTATTGAGCTTATTTTGTTCGCAATTCGACGATCTTTTCAATGATATTTTTTTTCGAATGAATCGATAGATATGCGTTCCATATTTGATAAATATTGTTTGTTATATAAAAAAGTCGTAAATAAGTAAAAGTTGAAGGTCAGTTTTGTAACTTTTAGCAAACTTGAAGATGCGTTTTGTAACTTGTTAATTTTTTTAATATTTATTCTATTATTCATGAACATTATTTATTGTAAAGAATTTGAATTTTTTAAATATTTTCACTATTTATGTGAATAGTGAATAGTTACTGGGGTTTAATATAAGTTATATAATACTTATTTTATATAAAATATGTCTCACTAAATACTCACACACGCTCGCAAATCAAATAAAATATATTAAAAAAAATTTACCTTATTTGGTGAGTCTTTGCTCTACTCCATCCAGCCTTACCTTCCCCTCCATAAACTAGCAGTCACTCTCCTCCATACTAGAAAAAACATGATGTTCACTAAACTCATCAAAAAACATCCAACAACAAAAACACTTCACAACATTCACTCATCATCATCCTTAAACCCTCAAATCCCCAAATCTCACCCATCAAACCAAACCCAAAACCATAACCCAAACACCCAAACAACAATAATCACAAACCCATCTCATTTAACCAAACTAATCACATCCCACCAAAACCCATCAACCCTTAACTCATTCCTTTCAAAAACCAACATAAATCTAACCCATGATTTAGTTTCCAATGTTTTAACCAATCTAACCAATGCGGGTGTCTTAGCACTCTCTTTTTTCAAATGGGTCGAAAAAAATGAAAATTTTAAACATGATACTAATACATATAATGCATTAATAGACTCTTTAGGTAAGATAAAACAGTTTAAGGTTATATGGACATTAGTTAATGAAATGAAAACTAAAAAGGTGTTGGAAAAGAGTACTTTTTTAATTATTAGTAGGCGTTACGCTAGGGCGAAAAAGGCTAAAGAGGCTCTTGAGGCGTTTGACCGAATGAAGGGGTTCGGGTTTAAGGCGGATTTGGATGATTTTAATAGGTTTTTTGATGTTTTGTGTAAGGCGAGACTAGTTGGGACTGCGTGTGATGTGTTTGATGAAATGAAGAAAAAGAAGAGGTTTAGGCCGGATATTAAGACGTATAGTGTGTTGTTGGAAGGGTGGGGTCAGGAGATGAATTTGTTGAAGATGGATGAGGTTTTTAGGGAGATGAAAGGGGACGGGTTTGAGCCTGATGTTGTTGTGTATGGGATTGTGGTTAATGCGTATTGTAAGGCGAAGAAGTATGATATGGCGGTTAATAAGTTTGAGGAGATGAGGGTGAGGAATGTGGAGGCGTCTCCGCATATATATTGTAGTTTGATTAATGGGTTGGGGTCTGAGGGGAGATTGGATGAAGCGTTGAGGTTTTTTGAGTTGTCCAAGTCTAGGGGGCATGCTCCTGAGGCTCCTACTTATAACGCGGTTGTGGGGTCTTATTGTTGGTCGATGCAAATGGATGATGCTTTTAGGGTAATTGAAGAGATGAGACGGTGTGGGATCGGGCCAAATTCACGTACTTTTGATATAATTCTGCATCATTTGGTCAAAGGGCGAAGAACGGAAGAGGCTTATAGTGTTTTTACACGAATGAGAGACGAGTTTGGGTGTGAGCCGAGTGTGAGTACTTATGAGATCATAGTGAGGATGTTTTGTAACGAGGGTAGGATTGATATGGCGTTAAAAGTCTGGGAACAGATGAAAGGTGAAGGTGTTTTACCTGGAATGCATATGTTTTCTACTTTGATTAACAGTCTGTGTCGCGAGAAAAAGCTGGAGGATGCTTGCAAGTATTTTAACGAGATGTTGGATGCGGGGATAAGGCCTCCTACACATATGTTCAATAGGTTGAAACAAGCTCTTGTTGATGACGGGAAGGAGGATACTGTAACGGCATTGACTCATAGGCTTGAGAAACTGAAAACACTTTTGGTGGTTAGTTGAAAAGACGATAAACATTTCATTCGTGCGAGTTCTCTTTGTTTCCATGTGTAAGATACAAAAGTTAAAACACCTGAACTGGAATTGCAGTAAACTTCATGCAGCATGAAGAATGATTGTTTAGATGGGTTAAAACTTTTTTTATAAATGTTGTCATTTTACTGTAACATATATGATTTATTTATAGTAGTTAACAATACCTTTTGCCATTTAATATTGGTTTGATGTTTATTTCTTATTTGCTGAAGATTCGATGTTTCAAAGACAGTTACACACATTTAGCCATTTATAGTATAGCCAGGTGCAAAAGGTTAATAACCGATAACCCAAACCAGTCCACAATCGGCTGTTTTATCATAATGTGAGGGGCATACATGACTCACTCATCGGTTGTGGCTATAGGGTGCCAAAGATTGAGCCCTTCTTGACCTTGTGCTTATGCAAAGATGCCCCATCCATTACCGACCTAGTTACACGTCATTATATTATTAGTTTACAAAACAATTTTAATGATTCTGCTTTCAAGTTGATATTACACAAACTGTTTTCACATATCAGAAATGAATAACTTAAAGTGCAAATAGCCCCTAAATGAATGTTGCAAATTTGTGATATTAAAGAAAATACACAAGAAAACAAAGAAGAGATAGAAGAGCATTGCAGACAGGTCTATACAAAATGGAAGGATTCCTCTTATAGTTAACTTTAATTTCACATTTGAATACTTTACAACAAAACTTATAACCCAAAGAACCAAAAGAAGAACCCCCCAATCAAACCAAAAGAATCTCTGTAAACAAAATACAATGCAATGCATCCTCAAAAACCATAATCGGATCTTCTTCATATGCATTGATTTGATTCTAAATTCGAATCATCTACCAAATTCTTTAAAGATTCTGCAAACTTCTCAACTTGTTTTCCTGGTCTTATAACATTAACATCGTCCCATTGTGAACATGGGTCCACAAACCAGCTCTTTCTGGCGGTGCACCATGCACCTGGGGCTGCTCGGTTACCACTACGCTTCAAGATTTGGCTGTCAACCATGTCAAGTATAGGGTCGTTTTTCGCAAACTGTCTTGCAAAAGCAGCACCGCTTTGAACCATTTGGTCATAGTGGGACTTGCCGAGGAAAAGTGGCTCCATTTTAGGGGGGTTGTCCCAGACCATGTACCTAAGATCTGCGTTAATGGTAGTGTTTTTGAACTCCGGTGAGTTGCAAATGACTGTATGGTAGTAGACTTCTTGAGCCAAAGCCACATTGTTGACATACATTAAGAGAGTCCGAGGAAGATTGTCCCAGGCAAAAATGCAGTACTCAAGAAATGGACGGCTCAGAATCACCCACGGAGATCCTGAAAAATCAGCAGATGATTAGTAAGCTATTAAATTTCCATAATTGCGTGCAGTAAAAGCCTTAACGGGCAGAATGGGCTACAGGTGAAAATGTGAAATAGGTATAGTTTTAGACAGGGTCGGCTCGGGTTCACTTGAAACACACTCCAAATTTTTTAATTTTCCGAAGCAATTGCAGAAGATAAATATCATTTCAAACAGAATGATCTAGGGGTTTTAGACTGATCTCGACTTTAGAGGTGACTTTCAAGTTTCAACCCATTTGACCCATTTCTTATTTTAACCGTTAAAATACAACCGAAATCGATCATTCATAAGTAAATGGGTCATATTGTGGCACCTCTAGCTTACTCACAAAAGAGGGAAGGAGACTTTGCCTGTGAAAACTTTAAAAGCGTTGGGCATTGGCCGTTTTTCGGTGGCACGGAAGATTTGAGTTCGCCTTGCTAAGTAAAGCCCTGGATCAACTACGATTGGCCGGATTCTTTGATCCCTAAACAAAGAAAAGGTCAGATCAGTCTGGGAGGCTGGATAAAAAATAATTATAAAACGATGGAAATGACTGAAATATCCTCACTCTTTCCATCCAAGCTCACTGGTATGATCGATAAAATTGGCATCTCTGCTAATGGAGGAGAATGCATGAGCCAAGTCTGTATCAAAATAGACAAACATGAAGTACCAGTAAGTAAGCATGAAATGTGATCATCCGAAACACACGATTCCATGTAAACAGTATGAATGCAAGCAATAACAAACAGTTTCCAGTATCCATTAGGCTCAATGCTTCA
This sequence comes from Tanacetum coccineum, assembly GCA_026074375.1. Lineage (NCBI taxonomy): Eukaryota > Viridiplantae > Streptophyta > Magnoliopsida > Asterales > Asteraceae > Tanacetum > Tanacetum coccineum. The sequence continues at coordinate 4,911 of BQNB010166332.1, read as the reverse complement.
TTTTTGCACCTTATAAATATATTTGTACACACGCTAAAACATGTTTTATAGGATTTATCAATATCTTTTGGTTTATGCAAATTTTATCTGGTCATTTACCTTTTAGTGGCAAATGTAAAATAACCAATAAAAATTCAAAGGAAATAACAAAAAAAGGCAATAATGCAGCAGAAAGACTAGAGTGCAATATCTTTTAGTGTAATATTTTTTGTGTAAAACAAAGATACCAGAAATAGAAACGTACACTGGTGACTGGTCTACAAAAAAAGCATTGCAGTATCTAAATTTCAATGGTTCAACGAATCTCATATTAAGCACTAGTTTTTAAGTGAAGTCTGAAGCCACTAGTACCATTCACAAAGCTTTGAACCCTTTTAATTGCTATGCACAAAGTTGCTATTTTAACTTCTATTCATATATAGCTGACTTCCCGAAATTGTAGAATGATTTTCAACCACTACAAACGGTTCATAAATAATTGAAACTCATGTAATTAGATGCATACAAGACCAATGATGGCTAGATAAGCATACACTTGGTTGTTCTTATTTTCTTTAGATGCTTTCACAAAATGTATGTCATAACTCAAAATCATAAACCGCAATTTCGAATAAAAAACACATATATCTATATACCATATCTCTAGCATTGTGCCATCATGGAAAAACATATTCCACAAAAATGAGAAGTTAAGCCACCTCTTTTGTGCACATTAATTGTTCAAAGTCATCATACCTATTTGTTACCAATTCCAGCTTATTTTACAAATCCCTAGCATGAAAAGTCAATGATAACCGTGCATACAAAATTTACGCGTCTTATACTCCTTGGTGTTTCATAACTCATGATCAACTTGGCCTAATATCTAACTAGGCCCATACATATAGAGGTTCCATTAGTTATCGATAATAATGCAATGACTATTGGTGCTTCTATCATCATTTGCTTTGAAACATAGGCTGATACAAATTCGTAACAAGCCACAAAGTGGACAGATATGCGGTATGCTTTTTGGGAAAGCATGTGAACGCTTGTAGACGATTAGCATTCAATATCATCAACATCATCATTCATAAACCTTAGAAATAAATACATCCAATTTATTTCACCTGATAACTTAGAAAAGCTTGTAATAGGGCCCCAATGCTATATTAACGGAAGTACCATCAAAGTAACAAATTGGCTTAGTTTCAAGAGATAAGTTTCTCTACCAACACGATCAAAAAACTCACGAACTCTATAAGATTAAGCATGCTAAATAATATCTCCCCATCACTCATTTACACAGCTATCTATTATGGAGATAAAAACTGTATAATCGTAGAACTACTTATGATTGTTGTTTCCATAAATGTTGTTTCCATGCATACATAAAACACATAAGAGAACATGTCATATCCTTTGAACAAATACTCTAACTCATCCTCCTCGTCACAATTTTATGACACACGGCACTCTTTCTTTCTCCTCGTTTTTTTCTTGATTTTGCCAAGTATAATGATCTTGTTGTTAAGAGATGAGTTAGAAGGATATCGCATTGCTTATTACAAAATATATGGCAACGCATACATGGAAATAACAATCACAAATGCATTGCAACATATATGGCAATGGTATTACACAACATAGTAGCCTTATTATATCCTTTAAATATATTTCCATAAACATGAAATTAAGCTATATCATTTAGCATACTTGTTTTATTTATTAGAACTCATAGAATAATCAATCACGTATCATCATGAGGGGCCTTGTCTCTCGAAAGTAAGCTATGTTATTAATTTGATTGTATTTCTCGTTAATATAGCATTTGGGTATTATCATATTGCAAACTAACCCGAGAGGCTAAAATAACGTTATGCCCATGGAAAGATCAACGTCAAACATCATCAAGGATATAAGATGCCTTAGTTATTGGGGTCAAGCTTGACGGTTTGGGTACCTCATACCCGACACGGATCACTCTTACAAAGTATCTTTAGTTACCCGAGTGAATTGCAATAAATCGACTTACGTCAGACATCAAAAACCAAGGGCATGTGGGTTACGTCATATATATAGGTGCACGGAAGGAATGATTTAGATTTCTTAACAAAATAAATGCTCACATACACACATTCTCTCTCTACGGTTGCTATTGTCTCTTTCCTATTAAGTATTATACCGAACAATCCCTTATACAATATTTGCATTTCATCTTATCCACCGGAATGGCCGGACCTGAAAAAAAACCCGGTAACGTATGCAAACTTATGAGCAACCAATAACCAACATAAATTAGACATTCAAGCTTGTCAATTTTCTAAATATTTGTTACTAAAAAAGTCATTTCTACTCAGCAAATTCAAGAACAGTTATCATTAAGAAAAGTATCCGAAGATCATCAAAAGCATCATCCAACGTAAAGGAATCAGACCCTTAGGATCCATACTCATAATCATATAAGTCATTGAACAATCCGTTTACCACTATCTAATCACATAATTCCTAATCACAATCATTTCACCCAAGCACGCAATAACAATAACCGCGACCTTAAATCGCCTAATCAGTTTAATCAAACAACAATGTAAAGATAACTGTGCATATAGAATATGAAAAATATACCATCTTGCGTCAGCAAAGGATAATCCGCAGCACTCAAAGTAACAAACCAATCCCAATCACCCCCAACTTTCAAAAAAATTGCCGCAGCCCTCAAACTCGCTGCCACATTACTCGCACCCATATACGTCATCGCATCCGGTTTCCCAATCACATCCACATTCCCAAACGCCCTAATCACACCAACCGACCTAACCAACCCACTCAATCTCAACCGCTCATCCTCACTACCCTCAGTCCCAATATGCAACAAATACCTATTCCTAGGATGATAAACAGCCAACAACAACCTAAACACCCTGTCAACATCACCACGGCTACCCGAAATGTAATACGCAAACGACGGGGGGTAGTTTTTTCCACGGTGTACCGCGGCGTAAGGTTTGTTATGTGTATATGAAGTAAAACCATACATTGATGAAATAAACAACAGCAATGAGATAAATGCTGCTATAAATAGTGTCAATAGCCATTTTTTCTCAGGGGGTGTCATTCGTACTAAAAATTTAACAAAATTAAAATCTGGGTTTTGTTAATTATGCTGAATCTGAAGTGGGTCTGTGATAAAAATTTAATCTTTGACTTTTTTAGGGTCAATTTTGATATGGGTTTTATAAAAACTGATAAATTTTGGGGTAAATTAAAAAAAGTAAGATCTGGGTATTGTTAAAAATGATGATTCTGAAGTGGGTTTATGATAAAAGTTTGATCTTGAACTGTTTTGGGGGTTACATTTAATGGGGTTTAATGAAATTGATGAAAATTAGGGGTTTTGATTTGGGTGTAAATTAATGAAATTGGGATCTGGGTTATGTTAATTAAGGTGAATGTGAAGTGTGTTTGTGATGAAGTTTGGATCTTTAACTGTTTTGGGGTTTAATTTTGATCAAATGTGAATTTAGGGGTTTTTTTTTTCTTTTTCTTGGGGGTGAGTGTGTGAAAGTGTGAATTTACACACAGCGGTGGTTTGGATTTTGGTATTGATTGACAGTTGAATTGAATTAATTAAATGGATCTTGATCTATGTTGGGAAAGTTTAATAAAAAATTAATTGTTTTAGGACTATGTAAAGATATGAAATATTCTTGTGGGGAATAGGGATCTTCACTGTTGATCATTTTGATACTCCAAAAAGGGCAGTTGCAAATTGCAATTGTATATGATTTAATTTCAATAGGATACTAAACATTTTTTGAATACCGGGGACTCATCTTCACCCTTCATTTTTATCTCATCTAATGAATGAGATTAAATTGCCGATTTACACTAGAGGGTATTTTTGAACAATATACATATTTATTTTTTGATAAACATCTCATAATACATACACACATAGTGTGTGTTTTCTATCGTATCATTTTTTTTCTCTCTCAATAATGATTAAATACACAACAACAGATTCAACATATCAATCAATCATCTTATCATCAATCGATCATCGTTCTCCGATTCATTAACATCAGGTTAAACATCAGATCTAGATTTGTTGTTATTGTTATGTTATTATTTTTTAGCTTATTTGATGTGAATAAGCTTATGAATTATCATCATCTGAATTTATAAGCTTATACGAATTATATGAATTTACTATGCTGAATTATAAGCTAACATATTAGATGATTGATGTGAATAAGTTTATGAATTATCATTATCTAAATTTATTGTATTGAATTATAAGCTAGCTTATTAGCTTATTTTGATAAATTATCAGGTTTTTGGATTCTATTCAATCAAGTAAGCAAGGGAGTGTTTCACAATATTTTCTAGAATAGTTCATTTGTTAGTGTTAATAAACATTAATAAGTTAATTTGGTGTTTGATTGAATTAAGTTGCTGATATAAGCTAATATAAGCTGATTTTTAACTTATCAGGTGGCAATAATCAGTTTTTAAGCTGATATGGAGTATATCATATGTGATTTTAGCTTGGGTAAATGTGTTTATAATTGAGGTTATTTTGTTTGATATATATCATATGTGATATCAAGTGAGCAAAGTAGTGTTTCGCAAAATTTTCTAGAATATTTCATTTGTTAGTGTTAATAAGCATTAATAAGTTAATTTGGTGTTTGGTTGAATTAAGTTGCTGATATAGGCTGGTTTTTAACTTATCACGTGGCAATAATCAGTTTTTAAGCTAATATGAAATATATCATATGTGATTTTAGCTTGGGTTAATGTGTTTATAATTGAGATTATTTTGTTTGATATATCATATGTGATATCACATGTAGAGATGCAAATAAATCGGTTAAAACCGGTTTTCGGTTATTAGAAAACCGGTTTTAAAAAAACCGGTTTTTCTAA
>BQNB010166330.1:0-14125 GCA_026074375.1 Tanacetum coccineum | reverse complement strand
TGACAATAAAACTCTTAACTAGCTCGATCGGATTGTTTGATGAAGGAAGTCACTGGTTCGATTGTCCTTGGTGGTTTCTTGTTCGGTTGTTCAAAGTAAACAGTCGTTCGGTTCCTAATGGTTCTCACTCGTTTGGTCCTAGAGATATCGAGCTTGTTCGGTCCACACTAGATTTAACTAGTTCGGTTCTAAAAAGACCTTGCTCGTTCGGTCCTCAGAGGTTTTGCTAGTTCGGTCCTTGAAGTATAAACTGGTTCGGTCCAAACTTGAAAGTCCACTAGTTCGGTTCACCAAGGGAGTTGCTTGTTCGGTTGTCTTGTTCGATCCTCTCGTTCGGTTGTCTTGTTCGATCCTCTTGTTCGATTGTCTTGTTCGATCCTCCTTGTTTTCCACTCGTTCGGTCCACACAAGAGTGTCTTGTTCAATTCTAACTTCTTGAACTCGATCGGTTAGAACTAAATTTGAAACTCGTTCGGTTCTTGAAGACTTGAACTCGTTCGATCGTTTCTCGTTGAAGCTTGTTCGGCTCACCCAAGAAAATTCACTCGATCGATTGTCAAATCCTTTTGCTTGTTCGGTGGACACACAACACGAATCCAAAGACCTTTTTCTTGCTAGAAAACACCACGAACAACCTGTAAATCTCCAAGAAATCGCTACAAAATATATGATTAGCTCGAACAAGTAAAGATTACACGATCCAAGACCACGAATTCGATCAAGACGCTTGTTCTCAGCAACAAATAATTCAACATATTTCTTTGTTTTAGTCACCCTATTCTTTTCAACAGTAGGCCAAATGAGTGGACCATTTTCAACTGATTCAAGTATCATTCTTCCATGCTCTCTATTTTGCATGTATAATTCCATTCTAATTTTCTAAGAATCATACAGGTCCTTGTCCAACATTGGTGGACGATTGTCAGCACCGAAGAGTATCATGTACTCAGCAAGAGTATTCTTTTGTCCAAGTGGAATAATTGAATCCATTTTGATTTGATGTTATAAGATTACTTGTGGATTAAACGGTGATTAAAAGTAATTATGTTGTTTAGTGAGTTGTATTTTGAGTGTTTGTTAATCTTGAAACTATACGGGATTTTACAACTCTTGATCAAACCGGGAAGACAATTAAATGTTTAACGGGATTTTACAAATCAAAGAGATAAACCGTATAATTTACTTTAGCAAATTTAAATGTTCAAGTGAATTAATTTTCCTTTTGAAAGATGTTAAATCTCCTTTGCTTGGAAATTTGATAACTCGCCTTCCAAAGAGAAATTACCTAAATCGCCTTGGCTTGGAAATTTGGTAACTCGCCTTCCAAAGAGAAATTTGTTAAATCGCCTTGTAAAGGAAATTGCTAATTCGCCTTTCACTGCAATTGTTAAATCGCCTTGCACTAGAAAGTTGATAACTTTGCTTGCAAAGAAAGATGATAAATCGCCTTGTACTAAGTGCTTGATAAATCGCCTTTCAAAGAAGAGTTGATAAATCGCCATGTACTGCCAATTGCTAATTCGCCTTGCAAATGAAGTTGCCAACTTGCCTAGTTAACTCGCCTTCACCTGCAGATTGCTAAATCACCTTGCACAAGAGATTTGTTAATTCTCCTTTCACTGGTACGAAACTCAAATATTTCAAAACACAAAAAGACACACTTTTGATTGTTTTTTCTCAAATTTTCTTGTAAAACTAGTATTACTAAGCCTATAGGTACCTTAAAAATGCAAACTTTATGGTTTTTAAGCCAAAAATTTTGAAATCAAGAATTATACTTTATAAAGCTTTTTCGAACACAAAAATGCACACAAATGATATTTTTCTTGATTCAAATCTTGTACACCTATATCCTAAAGATACTAGATCAAATTTACCAAGGTAAATAATCCTTTAGCGTTCACAAAAGCTTCAAAAACAAAAAAATAAAAAGAAAGGATACATAAAGTAAAACAAAACAAGAACAAAACACAAACACAAACACTAAACAAATCACTCACTGGCTCTTGATACCAATTGTAGAATACTAGTAATCTATAACACCAAAGAACAATAAAGAATTCTAGAGAGAGAAAGTAGATGGGAGGAAGGTTTTAGTGAGAGAAAGTAACAAAGAAAGAAATATTAGATTATGTGTGAGAAATGAACCAACCAACACCCTCTCCATGTGTGGAGAGGGTATTTATACAATAGCTTGTAACCGGCCATGGGCTTAAGTTATGGGCTTTTCATGTGTCTTTGGCCCGATTAGCTTACTAACATTACATATGATTAATCTACGAGTTACGACTATCTATATTGGATGTGACCGATACTTTTCGTATTCCTAACATATATGGACCAAGTAGGCTAGAGTCTGGGATAGAACTACATACATCTTATATGTGACTCTGGATTATAAGACTATAAATTTAAGCCCTAGTGCCTCCCTAGTTTAAAGAGTGGTAGACTAAGTGGTGACTTAGGATTACAAATAACATTCTGTGGCCTTGTTTTGGGTCACAACGGACCGTATACTACCAACATATATATAGAGATCAAACATAAGTGGGTAAAGCCTCGATGAGCTAGGTTTTAATAATCACCAGTATTGTTCCTAGATAGATTATAATCGACAGATGTATGCTTTATGAGAATTTAGGTTAATTGTGACAGGATTAACTTAATAAAGTTTTAGGAGAAGAGCCACCTAGACTTAGGGAATGATATAACACCAACAAAGTAATACAATCATTGCACACATAGACAATTCATGCATTTTATTATATTAAACTGGCTAATACATTTTCCTTACATTTGTGCTAGACCGCTCCTTTATCGTTTATTTATCCGCTTGTGTGTGTTAACTGCCTCACTTAGCTTAGATTAAAACAAAACTTGTGCCAGCGTTAGTTTAGGTTTAGATAGATTTAACTAGGATAAATTAGGACTACATAGATAACTTAAATACTGATTGATTTAAGAGTTAATGTTCGCTCTTAGCGATCGACAGCCTACTTACCAACGAACCTACAATTGATCGGGTACACTGCCCGTTAGTGTTATTTAATAGGTAAAGTCGGCAAAATATAAATAATAAAACTTGAATAATAAATTACCTACACAAGACAAACACATTAAGTTTTTGGCGCCACTGCCAGGGAGTGAAATTGTTTAATTCTTGTTTATTAGTGTTTTAGTTTAGATTTATTGTTTTTAGATTAGTTTAGTTTGCATTGTATAATTTTGCATATTTGTGTGTTTGAGTTTTTTTTATTGTTTTTCCGCATTGTTAAATCTAGCTGTTATTATTTTGATCGAATATCGGATACGGCGTATTCATCTTAATTGAATATGGCGTATCCACTTTTCGAAATCAATACAACGTATTTGCATTCAAATGATCAATACAGTGTATTCAGTTAATTGAATATGGCGTATCGGTTATTTGATACAACATCAGACTTAATTTTTCGTATTTGGTTTTCGTGTTTGATTTCCTGTATTCCCTTTCTTCAAAACTAATCCTACCCATAATTTTTTGATTCCTTCCAGTAACTAAGAATGAAGGTAATCAACAACAAAGAATGCAAGTTGAATCGGAAATGCTCAATTTGCTCAAAATCAATGCAGATTTGTTCACTTGTGATATGCCTCTTGGGAAGAATTTTGATGAATTCAGCCGATTAAGCAGAATGGATGACAATTTGTTTGCTTATGAAGTGAAAATTCCTGACCCTCTCATGCCCTAGGCGGTGAACAACAATATGGTGACTTGAAAAATAGTGATCTTGAAAATTTTAATCCGCAAAAATGTTATGAAAAGTATGAGAGGATGTTTATCGAAGCTGTCATTCTAATTAATAGAAAATTGATAAGGCTAATTGACATAACCTTAGAGCAGTGGTTGGACCTAAAGTTTGGTGATCATAGGAAGGTTGATAAAGAGGTCATGGAAAGTGTGGTTAGTACATGGCTGATCCGAAGCTACAAGAAACAATTTGAGGAGTACATGAAAATTAAAAGGTAATTGGAAGTAAACGGGATCGACACGGATATAGAATGCGACCCAACTAACATTGAGTTTGCAACATGGTTGGCTTCAAAGTTTAGTCATAATGTAACAATGGATTTGTATACAAAGAATGCATTATCGATTTACTAGAAAAAAGGTGATGATGAAGAGGTGCTAACCAATGAGGAGCTTTCTGATCATGAAGAAGAAAATTTGGATGAAGAAAATAGAAACTAACATATTCCACTTTGAGACACCTCTATGCAAAGCATTCAACGAATTTAATTATCTTCTTCAAATTGATGTAGATGTTCTAACTAGAGATCTACCCGGATTTAAGACATATGAAGACTACAAGAACACATGACTTTATGAGTGGAATAGTGAAGTACCATGGGTGGATGAAAAACCGTGGTTGGAAGATGGGACCTGGAAGGAGCCTATTGAAGATATTAGTCATGTATGCAAGCCATTTTGTTTTAAAAGTAGACATGTTGAGTGGCCCACTTATAAATGGAGAGAAGAAGGACATTGTGATGAAGGAGACTTACCATGAACGATTTGAATTGGTGAAATGACTTACTTTCAAGATTGCGAATGGTATGATGGACTTGAAGATAGCGATTTAAAGGAGGAAGCTTTGAAGCAAAAGGCCATCTTAGAAGGATCATAGGGTCATGAGAATAGAAAAGGACTAAACTTTTACGCTTGGATGAAGAAATGTTTTGGTGACAATTACGAGCTTGATTATAAGCTAATGATGATGCTTCAAAATATTGGTGGGGAATGAAAGATGAAGAATCAAGTGACGATGCTTGGAGCTATTATTCACCTAATACTGATTCTGAGAATTATGAGCATAAAAGTCAAATTGAAAACGAAGTTAATTCTAACTATAACCCTTATCTTGATGTTTGTTGAATATTTAAGGCTCGTGCAGGAAAAAATAATGATGATACCATTGAAACGAATCAAGAGTGGTTTGACGAACATAAGTCGAAAGGAGATAATGACAACGATATCGAGGACCTAGATGACTACTTAGTTTGTGATGATGCACCTTTTATTGTTAATGAAGATGAGGAACGATTCAAGGAAAAGAGGTGCAAGTTACATGGAATTCCCTACATGAAACCGCCAACGTGCAAATCTGAAAAGTTTGAGGTAATTAAATACTTGTTCGGACCAGCTGAGGAATGTCGCTATCAAGGAATATAAATATGACGTTTGGGTCCGAACCGAAGAAAACGTGTCTCATGTCTACCATGATATTTTTCGCAAGAAGGACGAAGGATGGTTCTTGGCGTGCATGAAGTAGAAGCTGGAGCAAGTCTAACTTAAATACTTTTCTGTAAAAAAAAGTGCTTGCCGGGAGACAACCCGGAATGTAATTTTAAAGTTTTTATCGAGTTTGTCTTCCCAGGTTGTCGATACGACGTATCCAATACCATGGATACGGCGTTTTGATCAACCTGGACGTTATCGATTTTATTTTCTACACTTTAAAACTTTATTGTCAGATTTGTCGATACAGCGTATTCAGATTTCTGCATACGGCTCATTCGACCTCTGACGCGTATTAGGATTTATTTTTACAGGTTTTGATACAGCGTATCCAGTAACATGGATATGGCGTATCGACTTCCTGTACAGTTTTAGGCTTTTTATTTTATTTCCTAACCGACGATTATTCCTAGATACGATTGCAATGTTTTCTTTATGACTTAGACATGATCATACTGAAACGTGATGGACGAATTTGGTGGTATACATATATTCTGGAATCTTATATGTGTTGTAGTCATGTTAGTATTCAAACGCTTTTTCACAACACAACACACATTCTTGCTCATATACGCATAATGGAGGATCATACCAAGCAAATCTCAGGGGAGTTTTCTGTTCTAATTCTTTTATTTCCTGTTCTTAATGTTATATTTATACAACGTGGGCGTTGTATATCTCAAGTGGGGGGGGGGAGAATTAGAACACTACTTGTCTATATTTTCACAATAATTTGCCTAATTTATGCCTAAATTTTAAAAAAATTTAGCAAATTTTTGTGAGATTATTAGTTACATGACCCGCACACATAACCCTTATTTCTATATTGTGAGGATTTAGCCTATTTTGTTTCCCAATTTTTACCTAAATTCCATAAAAATATGAGTGTCGGTGACTGTAGTAAACTTTAGAACTTAGCTCGGTATACTATTCTAGACCACCATAATAAGTACTATTTTATATAAATGGAGTGACCTTTCTAAATTGGTAAATTTTTAGGATTATACCAAAAAGCCTATACATATTGTGATATTAACTAACCACACTGGTTAGTTAACTCCCGTATAAACTCTTTTTTTGCTCTTATTTTTAGAGTAAGATACCCCTAGAAAAACCTTTTGAGCCATTCCTTTCATTTCTTACACCACCAAATATTTGTTTCATTACATCCTTACACCTTAGCCTACCATGTAGATTAAGTCCTTAATCGGTTGCTAGATGCTTTTGTGTAAAAGTATGTATTTCCTGTGTTCGTGTGCATATTTTCTATCTTTAGTTAGGTCGGAAAATTAGCAATGGGAATGTGAAAGTAGTAGTTTTATTTTCTATGTGTTTACTACTTTCATAATTTCGATCGGATATTAATTATCCAGATTTATCATGTTCGTGAAGTGGTGAAATTTTACACCAAATTTCGTTTTCTAGTTATGTCTATAAAAATCAAAAAAACAGAAAAATACAAAAAAAGATGTAAGAGAAAAAAAAGGAGAGATTTGTGAGATAACCGGTTCACCTAAACTTAACAGATTTTATTATTTATGTGACCGATTATTCGTTGGTACGTGTTATAAACCGACGATGTAAAGTTTTGTTGTATTTAGAGTTGGTACGTAATATAAACCAACTATGTATTATTTTGTATCAAGTGGTAGACATCGCCACTATTGTTGTACTGCATTATGGATGATTGGGAGTTGGTTATTACAGGAACACAAACTAGGTTGTTTTTATGGATCGCAAGGATCGTGATTGAGACATCTTTGAGTCTAATTCGTGTTTACCAATTAAAGCGTGAGTTTCTAGAGTTAAAGTGTGAGTTAGTCAGTGATTTGTGTCTTTGTAACGCGATTCAAAAAACCTTTTCGTAGGGACAGGATTGATCAAAGAAGATAAGATGAAACATCTTTTCTAGTGAGAGAAAATAAGAGAGGGATGGAAGAAAAACTATGTGTTTAATAGATTGGAAAGAAAAATGACACATAAATGATTTCTCCAACCACCCCTCATGGAGAGCCATGAGGGGTATTAATACTAAAAGAAAAAAGGTAAACTATTCCTAGTTTACATAAGTATCCCCTGCGTGACACGCATCGTCCATGTCTACTCTAATTCACGTGTAAGACACCAACTTCACTAAAAATTAGGCTAACATTCTCCCTCCAAGATGGTGTCACACGTGAATTGGTTCAAGCAAAAATAAAGAAAAACTATAAGGATGAAGTCCAGTATTCCTTGAGATCGTCTTCAATGATCTTAATCTACTTGAATACTCCAGCTTTATTTCTTTAGCTTGTAGATGAACATACCGCTGAGGATGACGGTATGTGCTTAATTACACATACTATTTTCAATTAAAAACAGACTTAAATGACTAAAAACGTACCAAAAATACATTGTATTTGTATGTTTTGCATTTGTGTTGTCCAGGGAACGGATATCACACAAAGGCCAAAAAAGAAAGCCAAAAACAAACAAAACCAAGCACGGAATGGAAAAGACAAAGTCAAATCGAAGCCAAAGTCAGTCAAAGTCAAAAAGTCAACAGGAAAGTCAACCCTGACAAAGTTAAAAGTCAACCAAATAAAAGAATGTAAAAAAACCACAATGAAAATAAAAAAACCCCTGGAGACTGATAAGAAAGAATACCACTTAGTCATTCTCAATAAGAACTCCTTCTCATTTAGTGAAGAACTGAGTGGGAAGGGTATGATATCATCAACATCAACTCACATATGAAGCTTCCAATCTACTTTTGTGAATTTTCCCTCTCCATCCACATTCCTCCCGCCCAAAACCCAAAGTACAAACTTTATACCGTGAATTCCGCCCAAAACCCAAAGTACAAACTTTATCCGTTTTACGAAATCGAAAACATAGCACCAAAATTAATTAAGACCCAGAAGTGCACTTTTCTCCCTCCAGGAAAGTGTTGATATTAATTGCTACACCAAAGTTAACTAAGTCCTGAGTGTCAGCAATTTATCCCTCTATGTAGTCAAAATGGTAACATCAAAGTCAACTAAGTCCCAAATGTACCCATTTATTTGTTTCACCAAAGTCAACAAAGTCCCAAGTGAAAGCAATTTATCCCGCTATGTAGTCGAAATAGTAACATCAAAACGGTAACATAAAAAATCAACTAAGTACTAGAAGTACACATTTATCCCTACAGGATGATGACTAACCGAGGAATCATCCTACATATGTGTACATCGTATATCAACTGGAACTGCTTACTTAGCTTCATATACCCGTGATTGCATAAGCAATACTCTGTGAGATGATGTCGAATCGTACTCTCTTAATAAATCTCTCTTTATCAACCCAATCTAAATCCACTTATCTATTCTGTCAGCTAATACTGATGACCACTGATGGAGACAACCTGATAAAATGAACCTGAGAATGAAGCAAAATCCTACTCTTGTGTCTTAGTCTTGTACTATCCACGTGACAAAGAACAGTGCAGAGGCAAATCTCTAAGTACCATATACTTACACAAAAGTATATAAAAAATACAACACCTTATCACAAACCTTATATGCCCAAACAAGTCCTCTTCATCGAAGACGAAATAAGTACACTCCCCGTGAAAGCCTACTTCAATCCCAAATAAATAACATCGTACAAAGTCTCCATAGTCATTAAAACTCAATAATAGCTATTAAGAGTGAAGGTGAATTTTGATAAGGATCGTTTTAGGATTAAGTGTTGTGTTTTGCTTTGGTGTTTATGTTAAACATGTTCCTCAAGAGTTTTCAAAATTTTTGGTATGGTTTCTTTTCCTAAAAATGTCATAAATCGCTATGCACATTCCCCTGTATACATAAACACATTTTTCCTTGCACATTTCGCTATGCACATTTCGCCTTGCACATTTCACTATGAAGGCAATTACAGATTTCGCCTTAACACTTTTTGCTACCAAATGTGAATTTTGCCATAGTTTTGTTTCGTGTAATTGTAACAAATCGCCACGGAATGTGTACCTGCACAAATCGCTATCACCCTAACTTACACATCTCGCTACCAAGAACAGTTTCACATTTCGCTAGACATCAAAAGTGCACATTTCGCTAAAACACATACACATTTCACTAACCTTCAAAAAAATGCATATTTTGCTAAAACTAAAAAATAAACCCAGATTTTTCGACCCCAAAAAGCTGTTTTGATGCCTCAATAAGCTTCTAATAAGCACACAACTAACAAAAGTACATCTTGATCATCAAAAACAACAAGTTTTATGTAACACTCCCAAAAATGGGTCGCAGCGGAATATGTTTCCGGGAGCGTTACTTCATAATACCATTGCACAAGACATGAGAGAACGACCTCTAAACGTGTCATTTGAAAAGTAATCTTGTATTGTCTAGACTCCAATGCACATCAAGTATGTCAAGTAGCTTATTCACCTAAGAAAAACATGCTTAAAAAGTGTCAACATAAAGTTGGTAAGTTCATAGGTTTGTTTAAGTATAAATGTTGAACTAAAGTTTTGTAAAGTATGTATGATTGTTTCAATCCTTGTATGTTCCCCGAAATGTATGTATGAATGTTATAAATCAAAGAGTTATAAAGTATGCATGACCATTTCAATCCCTAAATAGTCATAAAAAGTTAAGTATAGTTGGACCCCCATTGTTCAAAGTATGTATTGACACTTTATTCAAGGCAACGTAAAATATTCCTGTAAGTATAAAACAATAATTACGATTACTCTAAGTTCATTAAACTGCTGCGTAGAATCATATATATGCCACTTTATTCAAGGCACCGTAATTGTTCGTGTTCGTGTAAATGTTGTGCTCCGACATGATATAAAGTTCGTTTGCCCGGTGATAGCTAATCACCCGAACAGGGCTGTCACACCCGAATAGATCTATTTGATAACATTCACGCTTACCCTCTAAGTAATTCACAGTTCAATCCGTTTAAGCTAATCCATAATCATTTGGGTAAAAGTAAAGTAATGTCCTTGTTTTCAAAAATGAAGTGAAACAAGCAATGTATTTCGTCTCAAAATAAGTAATTGAGTATGTAGACCAGTTCATAAAATGAATTGTAAATGCACATGTAATTTATTCAAACCAATCATGTAAATGGAATTGGTAACAAGCATGTTCTCACCCCAAAAGTTGTAAAGAATATATAAAACAAGTAACACATGGGGCTATAAACTCACCTCGAGTGAATGAATCGATAATGTAAATCACAAACAGAAAATGCGTCATGAATACGCCCGAATGCAACCTTAATATGATGTAAGATGATGAACAAAAATGTCTAAACCCTTGTTTAGTAAACAAACCCTAGCTTCCAAGTCTTATAAAACCCTAATCCAAAGAAAACCCTAATCTTAACCCTTCCTTGCTTAACCCTTGTAAATACTAAACCAAGCCTTCAAACCTTCTTGTATCACCTTAGATATATTGTTAGATCACTTGTATATGCGGTAAATAAAAATTGTATGGATTATGTAGGTGTGTTTATTTGAGCCGTGGGCTAGGGAGCAAGAAAGAGAGAGTTTGTGAAGTTTTTCTTAAGGAAAATGTGATGTGTGTTTTATCTATGATTCTTGCACTCTTTATATAATACAAGAAGCTAGTTGAAGATATTATTGGAAGACTAAGATATAATATCAAATACCAAGACCATAAGTGAAACAAGGGGAGTGAAATAAGGAAGAAAATGGTGAAAACACTAGTCATGTACTATGTATATTGAGTCTAGTTTTGTACAAGACTTTAGCAAAGATTTTTGTGATATTTTCTCTTGTATTTTCTATGATAGAAATGGATATGTATGAATTTGTATGAAAAGTTATATAATTTTTGAGTATTGGGTATAATTGTGGGTATTTGGTTGAGTATAGATAGGTATTGGTGCTTCCGGGTATGCCTAAATGTATTTAATTATGAAAAGTAAACGTTTTACGTGACCAATAAAAATAAAATATAAAAAGTTGATTATTACTTTCGTAAAAATAATATATTGCTTGCTTGAAGCAAATTTTAATTTGTTTGGTGCCCGTTTACGTTGATTGTTGATTTTTAGTTTACGCGATTTAACTTAACGATTAAAACTAAAAGCAAATGCGTAGAAGTTTAAAATAAATAGTTGAATATTTATTGACGTAACAGATATGAAAAATGTGAATTGTTACATTTTAGGCTAAAAATGGGTAAAAAATGAAATGTGTCGGTTTGAAAAAAGAACAAGGACGAATGCAAATAAGCTCAATATAAGTTGTGTAAATAAGCTAAAAACAACCACTAAACAATCCTTGGCTCTTGATAGCACATGTTACGCGATTCAAAACACCTTTTCGGGGGGACATGATTGATCAGAGAAGATAAGATGAAACATCTTTTCTAGTAAGAGAAAATAAGAGAGGGATGGAAGAAAAACTATGTGTTTATTAGATTGAAAAGAAAAATGATACAAAAATGATTTCACCAATCACCCCTCATTGAGCCATAAGGGGTATTTATACTATAAGAAAAAAGGTAAACTATTCCTAGTTTACATAAGTAACCCTTGCGTGACACGCAGTGTCCAAGTCTAGTCCAATTCAGATGTAAGACACCAGCTTCACTAAAAAGTGAGGCTAACAGTCTTTTACATGGGTATGGTTGGGAAAATAGCTAGCAACATTGTTCCTTATTTGTTTGGACTTAGTCTATTTGTTTTGTTTTATTTTACACCAATTATATGTTCCCCATGGCTAATCCCTAACCTTTGGTCTTACTCGAATGTGGGAGTGACCAATCACATATGTCTCATTCATGGATTTGAATGTATATGTGTGGTTTTGTTGCCCTTGTTGGTGTATTACTATTGAGAAAGGATTACATAATCCCTACCTTATATCATTCTTCATCTTAACCTTTGGTTTGCTCGAATGAGGGAGTGAGCACTTGCATGTGTCTCATTCCTGTATTTGAATGTGTATGTGCGGTTTTGTCGCCCTTTTTGGTGTATTACTATTGGTGAATATTACTTGGTCCTATTCTTTAGCTTGTTCGAGTTTGGGAGTGAGCAATCACAAGTGTCGTGGTCATGAATTTGGGCGTGCATTTGTGGTTTTGTCGCCTTTTCTAGAATATTGGTATCGATAGAGATTAAAAAGAATGATCAAACCCTTAAACCTTATCATTTAACCCAGTTTAACTTTTTAGACTTGTTACTCCTTAGCTTTAGTGGTGGAGATGTGTATCCTTGCCAAGTTTATGATAGAATATTCGTCACGACTGAGTAATTGAGCGAATTACTAAATATTACCACACAGATTAGTTGAGTGATTTGAGTGTTTTTATTTCTTGTTTTGTGAGGTGTTTGGTTGTGAGCTAGTGATTAAACAAAAAATGCTTAAAGGAAAAACCCTAGACTTTGGTTTAGGATACATTTTTATAAAATATTTCTAAAGTCTACTTGAGGACAAGTAAGGATTCAAGTGGGGGTATATTTGATGACATCAAATAAGGTCACATTATTAGCATCATTTATCCCATCTATATTGTTTATTTTACATTATTTTATTTGATATTTGATAATTAATCATTTATATTTGTCAATCTCAGTTATTATTAAGCAATTGGTGAAATATGGAGAAAAGTACGTGTTTTGGAGCATAAACAAAGAATTCAAGAAAGTCTACTGATTCTAACAACCAATACGCCGTATCATTCTAGACACATACGCCGTATCCCAAGACTTAAAAGAATTCAAGACCATTGTATGACATTGAAGAATACGTCGGATCTACTTCTGTAGATACGCCATATATGATACCTTGGTCAACACTAAGAGCAAACACGATATCAAGACATACGCCGTATTAAGAAGACCCTATATGCCGTATAGGGAAGTGATCATTGAATATTCCAGAATATTATAATTGTGGAGCCCACTCCAAGTTACCCAATACGCCGTATAGAACTCCTCGAATACGACGTATCGACCTGTTTTCAGAGGTTATAAATACCAAACCCTAAATACGATTTTAATGGGGGCAAGTGAACTTTTAACCACCAAGTACGATATCAAACGTTTTTAGGAGCAAAAGAAGGCCAGAAAAGAGCTTCAAGTCATAGAAAAACTCTTGTAATCTCAATACTACACTATAGGTGTTCGGTTAATCGTCGTTATCCTTACTTTAATCGTTCATATATGATACTATATTTTGTTACAATGACTAAAGGCTAATACCTTTAGGTATTAGCCATGTTTATGATAATTTTATGTTTGGTTTGTCTATATCGATTGTTTACTATTTCTTGCATGCTGATTATGTTTATCGCTTGATATTTGTTTATGTTTGATTATGTATATAATCTATCATTCAACTGGATCTAGTGATATGGACCAAGTAGGCTAGAGTATGGGATAGAATGTAACATTTCACATTTTCAGGTCATTTACGACTTCATTTATTCAATTATTTATTTTTAGGCTTTTACGCGTTCACTTTTATTTTCTACCGTTAAGCTAAATCGCGTAAACTAAAAATAATCATTTAACGTAAACGAGCATCAAACAATTAAATGTTTACATCAAGTAAGTGTTATAAAGTTATTAGGATGATAATTTATAACTTTACGCTTTTTATTTTGTAACACCCCCATTTTCGGGACAACGCAGCGGATTATATATGGGTGTTACTTCATAGTACAATCACACATAATTCATAAAGAACGACTCAAAAGAGACGTTATAATAACATTGGTCCGAAAATAACATGTTTGAACAATATCCCATATTCGACATATGGTTAAACCATAGTACCACAAAAGTCACCCATCATAATATCGTGTTTCACAAAAATACAAATTGTATCAAGACATT
>BQNB010166329.1:0-12289 GCA_026074375.1 Tanacetum coccineum | reverse complement strand
CAATCTTAATCAATTATCGTTAAATTATTGTTATTGATTATTATGTTTATGTTCAAGTTATTATATATTAAATTTTGGTTTAATTAGTGAGGAATGTTCTTCGATGACTTTTCTTTCCTAGTTGGAACAGTTGACTTGATATTATCAAAGTTTATGTGCATAAAGTCTAAACAGACAGGCTGGCAAAATAATGATTTACATATCTGTCTTAAATATATAGCATATTACGTAGGAGGGTTTGAAGAATTTATTTGATATGTTTGCAGGCATGGATTACGTGGATCCGGTGAAGAAGAGTGGTGTTAAAAGAAAGATTGTTTTTGCCGCGTGTCTTGTAACGTTATGCATCACAATGATCAAGTTATCCCCGTCTTTTGGTAGTCCGAGCCCTGTAAGCAAAGAGATAATTTTGTTCGATTGCCCGTTTTTATTTTGCTAAGTTGACCCGTTCTTTACTTGACACATGTGTTGTGCTGTATAACTGTGTTTTTGTCGGGAGAAAAAAATAAAAACAGTGAGGTGGTTACAACTGATTAACGGGTTGATGTGTGTTTATAATGAACTGATGATAATCATTTTGAGTATTTGGATAAACTGATTATTTTTTGCTTGCACAATAGACAGTCTAACGATGCCTACTGAATCAATTTGGGAATATGTTAGTTTGATCTCAGTTGAAAAACTTTTACCAGCTGATGTGCTTGTTATGCATGTGTTGCTTGTGCTATGTTTGGTCATAATGGGGGCTCACAAAGAATGATCAACATTACACATATATTGTATTGCAACTAATAAGATTTATCATTTTTTGTACTATCTGACGTTTTCCAATGTTTATTTGTTTTGAAGTTCTCTCGCCATGAAGCAGGGGTTACGCATGTCTTAGTAACCGGAGGTGCTGGCTATATTGGTTCCCATGCTGCACTACGCCTCCTAAGAGACTCTCACCGTGTCACCATAGTGGTACCTCTCTAATCTATTCTAACTTTATATAATTATATTCAAGTATAGACACCGCGTTTACCATATTAT
The DNA here is from genome assembly GCA_026074375.1 of Tanacetum coccineum. Lineage (NCBI taxonomy): Eukaryota > Viridiplantae > Streptophyta > Magnoliopsida > Asterales > Asteraceae > Tanacetum > Tanacetum coccineum. Next base: position 11,257 of record BQNB010166329.1, on the reverse strand, counting down.
ATGAAATACTACGATTGAGTTAGACTGGTTTGAGTTTCAAAATTAGAATGAGCCCATTTCATAAAATCTTGAAGTGTCAAAATTAGGATTAGCGTCCATTTCATAAATCTTAAAGAGTCACTTGGGTGTGTCATGTATCGTTTGGATGCAGCTAGACTTGAATATCTTACATGTGCGTTTATGTTTGCATGTATAGAATTACAGACACATATGAACTGTAGCATATCTCTAATAATGCTGAATATACAAACTGACACCGTAATATAATTCTTCTGTGATAGGACAATCTTTCTCGGGGAAACCTAGGTGCAGTTAAAGTTCTTCAAAACTTGTTTCCAGAGCCCGGCAGACTTCAATTTATTTATGCCGACTTAGGGGATCCGAAAGCTGTATCCTTTGAAATATTAACTGAAAACACTGTAATGTACTGCGTAGAGGTGGCAAACTGGCAATATGGGCAGGTTGGGTGACTGGTCAATTTTGCTATTGCTGAAATGGTTTATCCGAAATACTTTTTGTTAGCACCTAGTGTGACACTTTTGACCGTTTGATCTGTTCCCTTCTAGATAAACAAAACTTATATCAAACAACCGTACATGGGATATATCTTGCTTCCTTGATAAAAATATAATAGGTAAATAAAATCTTCTCAGAAAATGCATTTGATGCAGTGATGCATTTTGCAGCAGTTGCATATGTTGGCGAAAGTACACTTGATCCCCTAAAGTAAGTATACCTCTGATTATTTATGTATCCGTAATCCATTTATATAGGAGTATTTGTTTTATTCTGACACACAAAGAAAGTAAATACATAGTTCCAATGATTCTAAAAAAAATATAATTTAATTAATAAACCATATTTTCCGCTTTGCAAGTATGGTGCCCAATCTGTGTTCCTGTCATAATTCAGGTACTATCACAACATCACGTCAAATACCCTTGTGGTATTAGAGGCAATGGCAACACATAATGTCAATACTTTGATATACTCTAGCACATGTGCCACGTATGGGGAACCTGATAAGATGCCCATTACAGAAGAAACCCCTCAGGTACCAATGACATTGTGGAGTACATTTTTTTTCTCATGCAAAATGAGTTATCTTTATTAATACTCGTTTTGTTATTGCATATTTTAGCACCCAATCAACCCTTATGGAAAAGCCAAGAAGATGGCAGAAGATATAATTCTGGACTTCCATAAAAACTCAGACATGGCGGTCATGATCTTAAGGTTAGTAATTAAGTATCTTTAAGAGGTGGAATTAGTTGTCCATTTATCTCAAACGGGTCAAGTCAAAGTAAATTACAATATTGTTTTATTCAGTAAAAAAGGTTGAAAGTTTCCAAAAGTCTCCTTTCCAAATTATTTCTCAAAAATTTAAATTATTATGGTAAAGATATTGTTGTTTTATCATTATAGTTAACACTTGAATCCTCTTTATAAATGGACAATGAAGTATGTGTGGGTAAACTTAACCCAGATCAATCAACACATTGCAAATGGACAATTAACAATTTTAGTTCTTATTTCACGTTTCTTACTGTTTATTACATTTGCAGATACTTCAATGTGATTGGATCCGACCCAGATGGAAGGTTAGGAGAAGCACCAAGACCTGAATTACGTGAACATGGAAGAATATCAGGTGCATGCTTTGATGCAGCTCGTGGAATCACTAACGGGCTCAAGGTGTGTTTCTTTTAATCTAATCTCGTTAGAAACCTCACTTGATGCAGCTTAATATAGAACTTGATGGACTGATTAGTAGTTACTCTGGGTAACACTCTGATAACTTAAAATAAATATATACATTTTTTTCGTCTCCTAAAAATCACAATGTTTGACTTGCTATATACGATTAATTCACGGAATTTGGATCAACTACAAAATGTCCGTTCATAAAAACAAAATATAGTATCACGTGGAGGAATATGTGTACTACTGAGTAAACTGTATTTAGCCATCGGACTGTTATGTTTGTTTATCCAGCTATTGTACCTCATCTTATGTCTATTGATCCTAGATTTTTTCTTCTGCACAAATTTTGAAAGGTTGATAAACTTCTTGAATCATGGTTACTTGTGTGATACAGGTCCGAGGAACAGACTATAAAACAGGAGATGGAACATGCATACGTGACTACATTGATGTCACTGATCTAGTCGATGCTCATGTAAAAGCCCTCGAGAAAGCACAACCTGGTGAAGTTGGAATATACAATGTGGGTACTGGAAGAGGTAGATCAGTTAACGAGTTTGTTAAAGCTTGTAAAAAGGCAACCGGTGTGAATATCAAAGTTGACTATTTACCACGCCGCCCTGGTGATTATGCCGAAGTGTTCAGTGATCCATCAAAGATACTCCGTGAACTTAACTGGTCAGCACAGTACACTGATCTTGAAAAGAGTTTACGGGTCGCATGGAGATGGCAAAAGTTGCATCTTAACGGATACGGCCCCTCAAAGGTTTAGATTTTTGGGCAATAATTACCAGCAAACTCATAATTTTTTACTTACAGAAAAATATATGAGCAGCTATTGCACGTTCTGTCTTATGACCACCACGGTATCTTGTGAAGATCTGCTCGGTTTTGACCAGGTTTGATATGATTATAGGGGTCTTTGTGGGAGGAGTGTCATTGTTATCACGAATTATATTTTATGCATTAATAGTTGTAAATCGCTACTTTACAAGAGGGGCTAGTCTAATTTTTTTGTTCGATAATCGGTATTTGTTGGATAGTATTGAAGTTTTAGGAGAGCAACATATATCAGTCATATGCATACGACATGTTGATTGTAATGCCATTGTTATCTCGCTAAATATAGAAAGAAGCAACTCTATGGTTCATACAAATTAGTCGCGTTTGTTTTGTAACTCACTTGGCTTATATAATGACGTATTTTTTTCTTCTTTTTTAGTTTGCATTCATCTTTCATAAGAGTAAGACCTAGAATATTTATGGATCTGTAGTGTTTAAGTTCAGCAATTAGTAGTCTTAATGATTATTTATGGATCTGTAGTGTTTATGCTTGTTCAATGAACAAATGCATTCACTGATCATGTAAAGTAGCGATTTTACTGCTCATGTAAATCGCTGCACTAAAAGCTATGTTTAGGCATTTGTTTCTATAAACGAACAAGTATACACTTGCGTAGTTACACACAAATGAACTCTTGCGAAAACCTGTCTCTCGAAATTATAGTTTTGCTCACATCTGATTCGACTGACAAGGTAATTGCTCGGACGAATGATTTACGGTTCAGAAGCAATGCAACAGATGTATATATAGTCCTTCAGATCTCTCAACAACTATATTGACATCTTCAAACAGCAGTAAACCAGTTTGTTAGATACAATTACAAGAAGTTACCAACTTAACAATACATGTGTCAGTGAAAATTCGAGACGGTTTATGTATCGAAAGCCTTTGAAATGGTTGCAATACTTGGACCAAATATGTTTCCTAATCCAACTGACCATAGGTTGCGGCTTAACCGTCACCCAAAAATGAATGTAGATTTTTGTCACTGATTGTTCAGTTTTTACCTCATTTTGGTTAATTTAACCAGTTTGACCCATCAAAGTTAAACATAACCCAAGTTAATCACAAATTGATGGGTCAGAATCGACACCTGTTATCAAACATAATACGAAACATCAATCACGCAATCTAGTAAGTACAAGCAAAGGTCTGGGCCAACAAGATACACAACTCACCATTCGCGTTTTATTAGAATCTAGTCAAAGATAGGTACTTTACATAAGCCGATCAGTCACATAAGGTGTCGGCGAGCAACAAGACATCTTTGTTCCTATGTCATCAAAGTATGATCCAGTAGTCAAGATTTATTACACATAAAACATAGAAATCTCGTTGTCAGTGTGCATCAAGTAAGCTTCATTTAAGAGTGGTCCTGGACCATGTTGTTCACATGAAACTTCCCATCGTTGTCCTTGTGCACGTTAGCCTTGTATTTCTCTTCCTTATCATTCCTTTTGAGCTTCACCAGGATATCATATTTTGCAGACCCTTCCACAGTCTGTCACATAGTTAAAATAGTATCGTCCAATTAGTGCAGACCAAACACCAACATCAATTTCACGAGGGGTGACAAAATGGACATGTTGGGTAACGGATCAAGACGGGTCAAAAAGGGAGTTTCTGTATCTTCTTCAAATTGACTGTGTATCAATTATGATTTAAAGATCAACTATTTTATGAAATACATTTTGTTTGATTACGTATCCGTTTAACACGTTTCCAATTTTGTAAATTTGACAGATCTGTCCTGTTAGTGAAAATGCAACTATGCGTTTGCATAAAAATGTTACCGCGTAAAACAGAAAAGTAAATTACCTCAGCTTTAGCATGAACAACTTCTTGCAGTTTATAAGGATACAACGAGTTGGACCTCTGTTGCAGTGTCTTGAGGAGATGATTTGCAGCATCCTGAACCACGGGATCATGAACAGGGACAGACTGGTATCCTGATTTCTCACCATCTGGTTTCAAAACACAATATTGCGAGGAAAGACTATGAGTGATAGATTTTATGCTGTCAAGAAACCGAAACTTGGACAATGTTAATCTATTCAAGCCCCTACATCAAATTTTGGCTCTCAAGTAACTATTTATACTTCTATTAAATTGTTGTCTGTTACACTGCGTTTTCCATCAGTGGTGATTAAAGAAATTCAATAGACGAAATAGGACACTCCTTTGGGATACAAGCTGTTGTTTAAAATGTACGACTATAGATTAAACCTTTATGAGTATAGAAATTTCCATTACCATCACTACATGGTGCTTGTTATAGTTTTTCTAGGGGCGGATAAACAAGCTAAAGCCACTACCTTGCGGCAATTAATAAGAATACACGATTACACTGAAAATTTCAAGGAATTAAAAGCTACCTTTTTGAACGTCATGATCAGGATGTGGAATATGGTTGAATTCCTGCAGTTCCTTGAAGTTCTCCCACGGCTTAACCCAGATCTTGGCTAAGTATATTTTCTTGTCTTCAGCGTCATCAACCTCCAATGTAAGATGATGCAGAGTGCCGGCAACAACTTGCTCTTGTGCCTTGACCACCCTGGCTAACTTCAGTATCTTATTCTGAAAAATTATAATATTTACGCATTCATATTAGCTCTCTTTTAATTCCTTTAGATCAATGGGTAACACATAAATACCAATTCATATACTTGTATCAGACATTTTGCTTAGCTATAAAAGCATTTGGTAACGTAACTCTAGCTATATTTGGCAGCAAAAGTTTAGGAACGTTTTAAAGCCATTCCCAGCCGGGGCGGAGCCAGAAAGTTTGATCAGAGGGCACACTTTGGCAAATTAAAAAAAAAAAAAGCGAGATATTTTAAAAGTTTTACACTACAGATGCCCCTTATTCTATAGGCGGACCCATGTTAAAAAAACCCATGATATAAAGCTATTAAAAAAAAAAACCTGTTGTTTGTTATATTGATCGACAGCGAAACGAGCGAGATCATCGATCTCATTACTGTTAGCAGAAGTCGAGTTACGTACACCACCTAGCAAACTTGCCATCGTACTAGTATTACACAAATATAATGATACCAGAATTATTATTATTCCTAGTAATAAACTACTATAATTGTTGCGTTTGATTTGTTGCATTTGTGAAACAGGGTATTTAAACTAGTTTACGAAAACAAGTGTGTTAAGATTCGTGTGATACTCACTTTCCTTTCCTTGTGTTGATCACTTTATTTAACACGTACTGGACACGTGTCGCAAGGTGGGTGTTAAAATCTCTAGATGTCGGCAGGATAATCAACCGGGTCTTAACCGCTTTTACTTCTTTTAGGTTTGTTTCTTGGAAAGCCCGAGTTTAATGGGCCAATAAAAGTTAAGGCCCGTTAAAACCTTGGATCAATCTCCTCTCGAGTCTCGATTTACATGCTCCATGCAATGAGCTTTTGGGCCAACAATCTAATTAGTCCAGAGTTAAGTTTAAACATTGGTCAATTTTCAAATAACCCTCTATGACCGGTGGATTAAACATTTGCGAAGAAAGAATGATACCACTCGAGCAAGCCCCAATTGGTTTAACAACTAAATAGAAAAAGACACACCGCTTGAGAATGTAATTTGAATAAGGGATAGGTTATAAAGACCCCTCTAAAAATCCGTTTGTACCTCTCATGTTTTTTGGTTTTTTTTTTATAATTTTGTTTATATTATAAAACTGTGAAACGGAAAGTTTGAAACAAAAAATATAAAGTTTAACAAGTTAGAAGTATTATACTGACGAAAATTAGGAACGTAAACTGATAAAAAAAAACAATGCTGACAACAAGACAAAAGGGAATAATATAACGTACTAAACTAATAAGACTTTAAGCAATTAAATAGACATGTACTTTCTCAAACATATCTTTTTGATACATGTACTTCATATATTATTAGTATGAAATATCCTAAGTTTGTTAAAAAAAATTAGTCCTTGTGCGATTTTCATTAAATAGCATGAAATTTTGTATCCGTAGCTATATCTAATATTGTTTTTCACTTTTAAAGTGAAGGGCTAAGTGTTAAAAAAAATTCTAAAAGGAATAAATTTATAAAAATAATCCGCATACAGATCTGTTTCATAAATTAAAAAACAAGGCCTAATTAAGAAGTCTTTCATGGACTAAAAACGCATTGAAAAATAAATATCGTAAAGGACCTATTTTGCAAAAGAAACAAATTACAAATGACCATTTTTGCTATAAAAGAATCACCTTTTATCGTTTTAGCCGGTTTACAGGTTACTCACGTATCATAATAGTACAAAAGTGAAATTACACGTATCATGTGAAATTAGTCTTGTGTGATCGCTAGATCGTGTGGCTCTGTATAAATCACGAAGCGTGTCTAAAAGTTAATGAGATGTTTTGTGCTAAACCGAGTTGAGACTAACTTTTTTTTGTGTTGAATTTAACTAAGGGGGTGTTTCTTTTTTGCTTAATATACTAGATGGAAGAATTTCTTAATGCAATCAGGAAAAAGATTGTTTCTTTTTTGCTTAATACGAAAGTAAATCCTGTTTCTAAGAGGGTGCTAAAAAGAAGGTTGTTTCCATCTAGGATCCTATATCACAAATTTACCCACACATCTTTTGTTTTATTCTTTTTTTCTCCTAACATAACCCACTTGTTTTAACATCTTCGGCTCTACCGCACCTACGCAACTAACATGCCACTCTAATCCGCCGCCTTACTCCTCATGCTAACCATTGAATTGTCGTCTCTACTCTTTTGATCCCTCCAACATGTTTTTTTTATGTCGACTTCATTATCTTATCTTTGTATATGTATAAAACTGCATAGAATTTACGGGTTTTTTTCTCCTTTAAATTCTCTATTTAGATGGACTTGTTTTAAGTTTTTAGAAATTTGTAGTAATTAAAGTTTGATTATGTATCATTTATACTTGATTTTTGATTCTTTTGGTTTCTAATACGAGATGATTTCTTTATCTGTGATTTTAAAAACAAGGGTAGATTAGCCATTTAGGTTTTTAAGATTCTCATTGAGGATGAAAAAGAAACAGGATATTTTCAAACAGGATTATTTCAAGACAGAATTTTTTTTTTTGAACGACAACTTTATTAGAAACACTAGCAAGAAGCTAGACAATTACAAAGAAATCAAATATGACAGAAAAAAAATAAACAGCCCCTGAGATAACTTTTTGGTTTATTAGAAAAGTATGACCCATCTTTGACTTTTTTTAATTTTTGAAAACTTTTATTAGAAAAGTATGACCCATCTTTGACTTTTTTTAATTTTTGAAAACTGTGTTTTGTCTTATTAAAAAAGTGAGTCTCGCGGTTTAGTTTTTTAATAAGTCAAAACATATTTTCAAAATTGATAAAAAAAAGTGAGAAATGCATATTTTTCTAATAAGACAAATGAGTCATGTCAATAAGCGTAAAAAAAAGAAAAAAAAACTGATTAGAAAAAATGTCGTTTTGGTCTAGCAAAACCGAGTTTTGAACACGTATTGTGATTTTATAAAGTCGTATGACCTAACGGTTACACAAGACTAAATTTTAAAACTTTTTTTTACTAGAAAGTGAACACACAATTAAGAAATTAGCTATTTTTTAAATAGCTCTTAAATATACTACTGCTAAATTTAATCGGGTGTGCAATTATAAAGGTGTTGGTAGGTTTATGTATAAGAGAGTTGGCACTGTAGGGCGTGTTGCTATAGCAATGCCCGGTTTAGTTTGATGATTTGGAACGTACACGAAATAAATAAAACATACACTATAAAATCAGTTTCGGATATACCTATTCTCAGTGACGAAACCAGAAAGTGAAATATTCAGATGCATTTAAAATAAACTAAACAATATTAACATAACACATATATTCATTGGTGTCCCGAAACTCTGTAAAACACCCGCTAGTTTCGTCTCTTCCTACTCCATGTATCAAGTTCAGACATAAAAATTTGGACCTAAAGAAGCCAAGATCTACCAGAAACATTTTAAATCCATGTATCCTCGAAAGAATCGAAATGGAAATATTACGGATCTAAATTCCAAACTCCATAAAACAAAATATCTATCGGTGTGTACAAAGAGATGTAAATTTTAGGCAAGCAACCACACATGGCCTAGCTGGACAAATACCATACTTGTTACTTTCAAACCCCAATTAAATACTCTTTTTATTTCATCACCAAGAATCCAATATACAATACCATTTTAATACATTGTTTTAATTTTTTTTAACCAATTCAATATGAAATAAAAACTAAATTAACAAGTTATTATAACACTACCATGAAATGAGAATTTGTTAACCAACTGTCCAACTCAACTTAAACTATGCAAAATCATGTTGAATATAGCAATATAGCATGATATTAAAATATACTACGTAACAAGTTATTGACTTGACATGAGGTATTTAATAATTTAACGATTCTTTCAATAACAACTCAATTACTTTTTTCATACTAAATTTATTGTCTTTAGACAGAAAAAAAAAACACAATTTAAAAAACATTAAACTGTTACACTCTTCAACCAATCAAATATCATCATCAACCACTAAACTATCTTTTTATTCATTGACACTAATAGAAGACTATTATCGACTATAATTTTAGAACGGAGAGATACAATGTAACGAATTTATTGAGAAGACCTAATAATAGTGTCTTGCACAACCTACGCATCAACATATCACTAAAGCTCTAAAAGTAATTATAAGCCATTTCATTAGTATGATGTTTACAAAAATTCAGTTTCAGAAACCAGACTTAGGTTTCGTTTGTTTTTTCAGAGGTTTTACCTCTTCATCTTCAAACCATGTCTGCAAAAAAAGAGGTGCAACTAAGCTCTTTATTTACAAAGAATAAGACTATTTTTTTTAGAAGAAGAGGGTTGGTGTTATAAGAAGAGAGAAGAAGAGGGTTTGTATTAGAAGAAGAGAGAAGAAGAGGTTATAAGTTGTAAAACCCGCATGAAAAATACCATGAAATTTAAAAAATTTAATAAATAATAAAATCTTACACGTAAACGCATGAAATTAATATATCACGACAAGTATTATTCAAGGAATTTGAATAATTTTACGAAAAGCACGAATACGCGAGAATACTAAATTTGTCACGAAAAATAAAAGTCATCTATCTTTCTTTTTGGGCCTAGCCGGCGCCCCATGCACAAAGAAAAACAAAGCCAAGTTATTTAATAATGGCCCAAGCCCAAAGTCTCACTATATTATCTCCTTTAGGTATCAAATCATTTCAAAAAAATAAAAAATAAGAAACCCTAGCTCTCTATAACTTTCGGCCGGCACCTCAAGGAAGTTGAATGAGAGATATTTATCCTTTTGCATACATTTAATTACTCAAAGTCTTTACTATTTAAAGTAACATGTATACTAAGCGAGGTCGAACTACATTATACCTACAAAGAAGCAAACAATGTTGGATAATGGCATCCTACTATACATATGTCCTGGATGTAACACCAGACATTGACGTCATCACAAGAATGAATGAATAATTATGATGTTTAATATATGTTAACACGTTGCGTGATAAATTAATCGAATGGGACAAGGTTTAGGTGTGTGTTCGAGTGGGCTTGTGGCCAAACTAAGCCAAGCCGAGACCCCTTGGGGCTCGGCACATGTTATTATTGAAGGTTTGGATCAAGCCGAGACCCTTAAGGGGGCTCGGCATATATGTAGGTTGCTTTTGAGGGTGTGTCGAACATGGGGTTTGAGTCGAAAGGTTTTGAAAATAAATACTATAAAAGGTTCGGCTATATGATTTGAGCCATAAGGCTCGGCTCAAATATTGGGTCAAAAGAGTGAGCCAAAAAAAAACCAAAGGGTTCGACCTCCCCCCCTAGCTTGATTAAACTTTAAATCGTGTTAACATGGTAAATTATTTTCGCGCGCATTTACTTAATTAAGGGAAAAGTCTAAATGTTTATAAAAATTATAAGTTGTTGTCATGTGAATTAATTACCAAGAAAATTGAAGGATAAATGAAAACATATAATAAACCAAGAAAATCAAGTATGATTAAAATTATAATTACACTTTAGACCCTTAACTTTAATTAATTATAATTATTACCCTTAAAATCATGAGAATGACACTTATTTCTCTTAACTATAATTAATTACTATGTATACCCTAAAGTATAATAAATAACATGATTTATCTAAACTTATAATAGATTATTTATTAACCCAAGATACAGAAATGGAAACCTGCTATTTATGGAAACTTACTATTTATAGAAACCTGCTATTTATGGAAACTTACTATATATAGAAACCTGCTACTTTTGGAAAGTCTATTTTTGGAAAGTCTACTTTTGGAAAGTTTAATTATGGAAACTTATTAAATCAGGAAGTTATCAATTATGGAAAGTTAATTAAGGAAAGTCTATTTTTGGAAACTTACTATAATTAGAAGCTGCTATTTTTGGAAAGTACCCAATATAACAAGAATACTAATCATGAAACATACTAATCATGGAATATGCTAATCATGAAACATACTAATCATGGAATATGTTAATCATGAAACGTACTAATCAAGGAATCATGCTAATTATAGAAAGTTACTAAAAATAGAAAGTTACTAAAAATAGAAAGTTACTAAAAATAGAAAGTTACTAAAAATAGAAAGTTACTAAAAATAGAAAGTTACTAAAAATAGAAGTTACAAAAAATGGAAAGTAACC
>BQNB010166328.1:0-14125 GCA_026074375.1 Tanacetum coccineum | reverse complement strand
GTTCACCGGAAGTTATTATGATAATACCTCTGTTGAGAATATTATATTTTGGTATTTTTACCAATTTGTGAATTTTATTTCTTTTTTATGGACAATGTTTATATATATATATATATATATATATATATATATATATATATATATATTTATATGATAATTATACTAATAAAAGAAACTGAAAAATATTTTTGTACTTTTTATGTTTTTATAAAGAAAATATTCACAGCTTTAAACATAAATTGTCAATACGCAGCGATAATCTTTTTCACTGCCTCCCCGGCAACGGCGCCAAAATTTGACTCGCGAAAAGTGGCTCCTTTTTATAAACCAATAAATACAAGTACGCAACAAGGATCAGAATCACGCGAGAGCAATTAAACCGGAAGCAGTATAAAGTGTTCCCGGGTCGTTATGTCCCAACGAGGCTGGAGATGGAAAATCGAAAAACGATTGATGATTGATGTTTGAATATGACAAGGATAAGATTGTGATTGAGCACTAAACCTAATTATCAAATGAACACAAAGCAGAAAATAAGCTGGAATAAGAATAAAGCTAGGAATGGTAAAAATACACTTAAAATTTTATTACTAAGAAAACAAATAAGCTTTAAGACATATTAAATAAGCCTAAGCTATAACTCTAAATAAGCAAATTCAAAAAGCAATTAAGCTAAATTAAGCAAGAAAAACTCAGCAGTACTAACAACAGTACTAACAGTACTAACTTAGAGTTAGTACTGCTAGCTATAAGTTAGTACTGGTTGCTTAAGGTTAGTACTGTTAGTTCAATGAATAGCAAGAAGAAATAGCAAATAAGCATAAAAATATATTTAACTAACCCTAATAATGCACTCTGTATACGAAGAGCAACTAGGAATTAAAACTACAATGGCAAAAAAGTAAAAGCTACAAACTGGTTACATATTGAAGATACTTGAAAAGAAAATAAGCTTAATAAGCTTATCTAAAGACATGTAAGGAAAATGGTTTAATCTATTCTAAAAAGCTAAGGATATCGTAAAATAAGCAGAATAATACGCTGGCCCTCAAACCATCCACCTTAAGGCTAAATTAGTACTGCTAGCTTTAAAATCCCAAAAGATAACTGGTAGTACTAACTATGGGTTAGTACTGCCTGTTCCAAACACCCCTTAAAGTTTTCAAAAATCATTTTTCTTTTTATTTTAAACTGATTTGGTCCTAAATTATTAAAAGCAGATTATCAAGTGACAAAATAAGACACTTATAAGCAGACTTCAATTAAGAATAAGCACTTAACTAAGCTATATCAATCTAATAGTATTAACTAAACATACTACCAGTACTAACTAAGAAAGTGACACAAACTATTTTCAAACTAACAATTAAGCAAGATAAGCACTAAACATCATGAAAAAGCATAAATAAGCATATATAGGTAACAAATAAGCACTATAAGCAGTTCTATAGTAAATAAGAAAACTAAGCCCATCCAGAACTGGCTTATCATCCATAAGCTGTGATATATTTGAGTGTGGAATTTTTTTATTTTGATTTTTTCTTAACTAATTAACTTCTTAAGTTTACTTAATTAAAGCAGCTTATAAATAAACTGTATTGAGAGCTTTTTAAACACAAAACAACACAATTCAGAAACTTAGCACTTGGAATTGTAAATTGACTTAAAACCTTAAATTTGCATTAAAACTTGAAAGTGTTACAAAGCTGAAAGTAAAAGCTGTAAATGACTTAAAATAAGCTGAGTTATATTAAAATTTAAGCTAAGATTAAAAACTAACTAGTTAAAACTAAGATTGCCTCAAAGGCTTACAAAAGGCTCTATTTATAGCCGAAGTCTTCATCTCTTGGACTTGCAGCTTGTGCTTCTTTTGTGAGAGCAAAAACTAAGTGTGCTTGTTGTGTGAGGTGATTCTCAAGCAAATCCCAGCCTTCAATTTCTTTTGTGCTTCTTTGGAGTCAATCTCAGCCATTGAAAATACTTGGGAATGGTGTGGGATTGCCAACATGGCACTTATACAGCTGGGGGGAAATAGTAGGGTGGTTGAAATGATTTTGGCTAGGGTGTCGAGTGGTTTTGCAGGGTAGAAGGTATGGGACGACATCCAAGTTGTACCTGGGTTTTTGTTGGGGCGGGAAAGAAGGCTTTTGGGCAAGTAGGCAGTTTTGTCCCCTCAAGTTATATAACTTGAATGCAATCTTTGCCCGGTTTGCAATTTTGACCCTTGTCTTTTAATCTTTTGTAATACAACTTGAGGCTTGGCAGTTTTAGTCCTTTAAGTTGTATTTTCTTCATGTGGCTGACTTTTGACTGACTTTGGCTTCGGATTGACTTTGTCTTTTCCATCCCGTGCTTGGTTTGGTTGTTTTTGTCTTTCTTTTTGTCCTTTTCTTGAATATCCGCTTCCTACACAATACAAATGCAAACATACAAATACAATGTATTTTTGGTATGTTTTTAGTCTTTTAAGTCCGTTTTTAATGGAAAATGGTATGTGTAATTAAACACATACCAACAACCCTCACACCTTCACTTCCATAAAAACCCTAAAACTCCAAGAAAAACCTAACTAGGTTATTGGGTGTTTCGTTTCTTTGTTGGACGTCCTCATTAAGGCAGCAAGAAGGGGTGTGTTCGTGATCATAGGAGTGCAAACGGTAGCGAAAAATCATTGGTTTAGGTATTCGGTTTTGTATACGCAAGGGGTAAAAAGGTTCGAGCTTCCAACACTCTCTTTGAGCCAAAACCTTCCACATTCGTTCTTGAGTTGTGAGCAAATTAATCTTTGTTATTTAACTTTTAAATATGCAATTCATGTCTATAGTTGTGTGCTTGAAATCGGTTAAAAACAAAATGCGTTTTCTGTTGTTTTCTGACATGGGTCGAATACACAATAAAGCCTATAAAACTTATTATGTGATTAATAAAACTTGGTTGTATGTTGTTATAAATCCATGTACTAGACTCTTTTTGAAAACTAAATGTATACGTGTTAAGGTTTAGAAGTCGTGTGCAATAAAACAAACACGCCATCTGTTAATCTTACTGTTTTAAACGTCATGGTCATGAAACACCTAAGTTTCCAAGTTTTACTAGGGTTTTGATTCTATAAGTGCAGAGTAATAAGTGTAGAAATCAACCCATGTTTAGTTTAGACTCGTTGGTTAGATTAAAAGAAAAACACATATGTTATGTTAGTATAAAACGCATCCGCCACACATTAATTTGTAGGACATTAATTCCGGTCATCTAGGAATGGTCATTAAAATCACACTTTAAACATTTCATAAATAGGCCATAAAACAATTACTTGCCCCTGGAATCACTAAAATTCGTCAATAATTGACGAAGTTAGAAGTCTTAAAGATAGGTTGACTGAAACAGCCACAATTACCTACTCTTTGTAAAAACGAACCTGCGAAGTGTTTTCCTCGAATTATTGTGGTGATTTTACAAAGTGAAATGACAAACCAAATAATGTTAAACAAAGCCTGAAGTACCAACTTTAAGTTGGAATAAAAACCACCCTTTTTTGTTGAATAACCTGCTCACCAATCGCGTGTGTATTTGGCTGTTCATTACAGGTGTCGACAATTCGTCGAACACCTTATGAGAAAACAGTCATGATTGTTTGCGTGTAAGCCTAATTTTCAACCCACTTTCGACCCAACTAACGACCCCGACACACTAAACCAATAAAAGGATAACGTAGTCCAACTGACCTAGTTTACTAACGTATTTTTGTTTCGTCCTAAGGTTGAGTAACGAAGTCACAATCTGAGCCCAAAACTCTGACCACGCAAAACTCTGACACACTTAGAGACTAAACCAAGGGCTGGTCTAAACTAACATTTTAGAGTATACGTGATCTAGTTTCCCAAAAGTCCGAAGTCGTAAATTGCGTACTTATATTTTGACCACGTTGCCCCAATAAATATGACCATTTTAACAAGAGATTTTTTTTTCAAACCTCATTATTTTAAATAGAGCTCAAGCATACACTAGGGACGAGATTTCAAGTATTTATCTTATTATTTTTCCATTTAGTAAATATGTATTATTTTTCCATAGGTTGCGGATAAAGTCTTTTGCATCGTTTTTCGTGCCACTAGCTTGCTATTTCGTTATCATTACTAGATGTGAGTTTATAGTCCTCACTTTTATACTTTTTCAATCATTTATCAAATCTCGGGGATGAGATCATGTTTGTTTTACAAAATGGATGCAAGTACATTTTAAATTCAAATATTACGAGTTTTCCTAAGTAGCTATAACCCACTATGCCCTTTATCATGAACTGTTAATTGCATATATGTAATTGTTAATTGCATTATGTGAGCGCGAATGTTATAAATAGATCTATTTAGGATTAATATCCCCGTTCGGGCAAGTAGCACTTGCTAGTTACCGGTTGGCCGGAAATGACAAATGTATACCATTTGAAATCACAGATGTTACGGGTTGAACATCTACATTGGGCACCATCCTTCATATGTATTTGATATACATACATTGTTTAGCTTCAGTGTCATGAGCTTAGTGCATTTCGTAATACATTTTTGGTGATATTGTATTTGTTACTTTATTATAGGGAAATCTTGCTATCCGCTTCATTTAATTTATAAACCTATAAATTCACCAACATTATTGTTGACAGTTTAAACATGTTTTCTCAGGTCAATAAGGTGCAAGTCATGGATACATTGGATGGTCGTCTTTTGAAGTCATATTATCATAAAGATTTACATGCATTACATTTTGGGATATTGTTATGTTGTGAAATCTTTACTTTTCCAAGTTAAACAAGTTAAGCCTATGGGCTTTTGTAACGAAACATTTATGAAATCCAATGTATCAGTTTTCAAACGACTCTTATAGAGGTCGTTCTCATATCTTGTGCTATTGATCTATGAAGTAATACCCCCGGAACATCATATTCCGTTGTGGCCTAATTTGGGGGTGTTACAGATTGGTATCAGAGCCAAGGTTATAGAGAACCAGGTCAAATGTTTTTACTTGGTCTATAACCGTTTTTCAAACATTGCGTCAGTCAAAAGTTTTCAAAGGGACATGCATGCAAACGGGTAGTATTGCATCTAATTGCATCTAATATACATTCTTACACGCCATGCATCATTTTAGCATTAGTTAA
Organism: Tanacetum coccineum; assembly: GCA_026074375.1. Taxonomy (NCBI): domain Eukaryota; kingdom Viridiplantae; phylum Streptophyta; class Magnoliopsida; order Asterales; family Asteraceae; genus Tanacetum; species Tanacetum coccineum. The sequence continues at coordinate 8,973 of BQNB010166328.1, read as the reverse complement.
TTATACTTAGTGCTTACATAGGTTATATACGTGCTAATATTACGTTACGTATATTACTGCTGGTCTTATATAATATACTTATACGAGTTTATATTATGGTTATAGATTAGCCATGTCATCAGACAATGCATCGTTTATGGTCACCTATACGTCCATATCCTCTGATTCGAATAGACTATCATGGGGTATTCTACTTGTGAATGCCGACGAGCTTCTAGAGATGGACCCCTACGAGGAAGTTGCCCAATAAGGGCATGCACACCCACTGTCACCTGCTTATGTACCTGATCCTATGGAGTTGGACGAGCATGTACCGGTATACGTTTCTGAGCCAGAGCACCCGGAGTACCATGCATCATCAGATGATGACATTCAGGTCAAGGATCAGCCTTATGCTGACGATGCTTCACCGACTACTAAGTTACCTGGACACATTGCTGACTCAGAGTTGATGGAGGAGGATTCTATTGATTATCCAGATGAGCCTGAGGATGACGATGAGGATCCGGAGGAGGATCCCAAGGAGGACCATACTGACTACCCTGCTGACGGAGAGGATGGTGATGATGAGCCCTCCGATGATGACGACGAGGATAAGGACGAGGAGCCCACTAAGGACGAGGAGGAGCACCTAGCTCCGGCCAACCCTTCTGTGGTACATGTTGTTGACCATGTTCCCTCAGCTGAGGATACGAAGGCATTTGAGACTGATGAGTCTGCACCTACACCTAGATCACCTCATACTAGGGTCCCTTTTTCTCAGACACATCTCCGTAGGGCACGGAAGACTGTTAGACTTGAGCTACCCATGTCAGCATCCATGGAGGCACGCATTACTGAGCATGTTGCCGCACCTATACCACCCACTAGCCTTGTCTATGATCAGGCGCCATTAGGTCATAGGGCAGCCATGATTTGTATGAGAGATAACATCCCCGAGGAGGACATGCCACCTCGGAGGAGATTTGTACTTACTGCTCCCCCACCTGAGTGTGATGTAGCAGAGAGTTCTGATGCTGCTGCTGCTAGACCACTTAGAGGTCTGTATGGTTTTGTTGATACTATTGAGGCAGGACAGGGTTTGATTTGTAGCCATAGTCATGATGCCCGGACTATTGCTAGAGCTGCTAACAGAGCAGAGGATGTTGGTTATGTTAGAGCTTTACAGGCTTTTGAGCATAGGATGATGACTTCCATTGAGGAAGTCAACTTGAGGGTCAGCTACCAGGCACAGGTTCGCAGGCAAGAGAGTGAGGATTTCTATACACAGCTGCATGACGCTCGGACTGACCGCAGAGACATTAGACTCGAGATTGATGTAGTGAGAGGCCAGAGGACTGCTTATGAGACAGAGTTGCATGAGGTACGCCAGGCTTACCTTAGTTTTGAGGCTCGGAACAGGGCATTATTGGCGCGACTTGAGACACTAGAGACTCACATGAGTCGTATGGAGTGGCAGCGCCAGAGAGCTGAGGATGATGCAGTCAGACAGATGATGCGTACCCATGTACTAGAGGCTAGAGCTCAGATTGATACGGTGGAGGACACCGGCAGTAGCTGTTAGTTGTACTTTTCATTTCTAGCTATCTTGTATAGTCTATTAAGTTTTATGGGTAACTCCCAGCTAATAGACTCTAGGACGTATTTTCATTTTCTGTACTAGATCATTAGTGGTCACTTTGTATCCAAACAAATCATGTACGATTCGACATTATGTATGAAATGTTGATGTATTATGTTATGGTTGATTTCATTTTATTCATTCTCCATTATGTTGTGGTGTAATTATTATTATCATATCCATTTGTATCGACATTGTAATTATGTCTCACGTACATTATATTCTTGTGATTAGTAGAATCATGCCTGTAACAAGACAAGGAGTAAACAACGCCCTGACTCCAGACTCTATTAATAGGGAAGTAGTCTAAGGGGACAGACACATTCTTGAGTTGGTTAGTCAAAAATACTGGAATAAACCTTGGGTACATGACAAACTTTTTCTTTGCATCTAAATGCCTCATCATACAATCAAAAATTAGTTTTGAAAAGTTATAAACTTGATGAGTGGCCAAACATATTACAGCAGTTGCAATATTAGTAGGTATTTGATCCCAAGATGTGCTTTTTGAGCTTAAATAGTAGATGATGGTATGAAACAAAAATTTCCATTGAGGAGAGAAGAGTACTTTATTAAAAGTAAGTGTATTCAAATCTCCCTCATACCCCATCAATTGAATGGTATCAAATATAGCCTGGTTTTGATACAAATCAATCCCCAGCAGCATCATTAAATAGAAGATCATTTCTAGTTGATGCTCTGAGATTGAGACAGGCTTTTCAACAACTGTGGCATAATATACCTAACATTTATTGATTGTTTTGTATTTAGCAGTCTTTCCAAAACGTGTTCACAAAACGTAGAAGAGACAACAATACTTACAGTGATAGCATAGGAATTGAGCTTCGATGTAGATAAAGTCTATGATCTCATGAAATACAGCATTTCACATCTTTCTTTCAAGTAGGCGACCATTTTGTGCTTTGACAGGATTCAAGAGTGCCATAATCGATGAATTGGAAGGTTTCGGTGATGAAAAGATTAGGGTTTATAAACGAGAGCGATTAAGAAATCTTAGGTGAAGAAAGTGTGCAATTGAGATGGGTTTATATAGGTTGAGCAAACCCAAGATCAAAGAAACTGTGCAATTTACACTTTAGACCCCTAGCGGTATTTTCTCCAACGGCTATTCAGCGGTACAAACTTTGCCCATCGGTACCAACTTTAAGCCTGGCGGTACTAACTTTTGGGTAACCAAAATTAACCAAAACTAGCAGCACTAACTAACTTAGTACCATATGAAGAGCCCTCAAAAACAAACCAAACTGCATTACAAGGCGTTGCACTCAATTCAAACACCATAATCATCTGTAGATATCTTCGAGCAGTACTAAGTAAGCCTAGCGGTATTAATTCTGGTACTAGCAGTACAAAGTGTCTGCAGTAATATGAACTAATCTGAGTACCACATCTAACCTTGAATCCTTATGCCAAAGAGTATAGTGAACCCCAAATGAACATCATAGCCATCTCCTATTCTTGGAATTCATCTACAACCTGTACAACAAATATCTTGCCTCCCCTTAATTGTGGTTACAAATTTAACATCCCAATGCTAACCACCAAAAAGTTAAATCTTGTGACATCAAATCCTTTGGTGAGAAGGTCTGCAACATTAGAGTCTGTGAATTAATAACTTCAATCAGTCTTTTCTCATCGCAATCCTTTGATAAAATTAAATCGAATTACTATATGCATGGTCCCCAGAATAGCCACAGGAATTCATGATAACACTTATAGTGCTCTCATTAACAATAAGGAAATCTGTTTATAATAAATTAAAACCAGAAACCATCATCTGATTCTGTATCCATGGTACTTGCCCACAACAGTTTCAGCTCAACATCTTCTGCCTCACAGTAAATTTGCCACAATGAAGTCTGCTTTTCAATTGCCAAGATATCAATCAACTACCAAGAAATTGACAGCCACTATTTTTAGATTTTTCAGTCAAGTGCTGGCACCTCCAAATCACTATCTGAGAAAGCTTCTAGTTCAAAAGGTGAATCCCTAGGATACCATAAACCTAATTTGGGTTGATGTTTGAGGTACCTAAAAATCTGTTTTACTGCATTTAAGTGGGAAGCTTTTGGAGTGACTTAAAATCTAGCACATGCACAAACAGCAAACAGGATGTCTGGCCTTGATGCAGTCAAATACATCAGGGAACCAATCATAGATCTATAGACATGTACATCTACATCTTCACCATCTTCATCCTTGACCAGTGGCTTATTAGACTTAATAGGAGTAGTAGCTGTTCTGATGGACCAAAAATCAAACTTCTTTTGGATGTCAGCTACATACTTGTCTTGACTAATAAAGATTGCATCGGGTTGTTGCTTCACTTAAAGTCCCAAAAAGAAAGTGAGTTCACCCATGGAGCTCATTTGGAATCTTTTGTGCATACAGTCTTCAAACTCAGTACACATAGACTGCTTTGTATGAGCCAAAAAGTGATTGTCACTACATATACTTGGACTAACATAATGTCACTCTTGTTCTTCTTGATAAACAAAGTTTTGTCTATGGTACCTCTCCTGAAACCATTTTCTAGCAAGAAAGTAGAGAGTGTCTCATACCAAGCTCTAGGAGCTTGATGTAGACCATAAAGAGCTTTGATTACTTTATAGACTTTGTTTGGATGAGCAGGATCAACAAAGCCTGGAGGTTGATGAACATACACCTCTTCTTCAATAGTGCCATAGAGAAATGTACTTTTAACATCCATTTGGTAGACAGTAAATCCCATGTATGATGCAAAGGCTAAAAATAATCTAATTGCCTCAATTCTAGCAACAGGTGCAAAAACCTCATCACAATCTATACCTTCCTCTTGTCTAAACCCTTGTGCTATAAGCCGTGCTTTGTTTTTCACAACAATACTTCTCTCATCTCTCTTATTCCTAAAGACCCACTTTGTGCCAATTACCTTTTTCCCATATGGCAAATCAACAAGTACCCAAACCTTCTGTAGTTTGAACTGAAGTAATTCATCTTGCATTGCTTCAACCCAGCTTTCATCTTGTAAGGCTTGTGATATAGTCTTGGGTTCTTCTTGAGAGAGAAAACATGCAAACAAACAGTTCTGATGATCCTTATGATTTGTTTTGTTCTGTCTGTGAATGTAACTCACCAAGGCTTGTTGTGCTGAAGAAGCCTTTTGAATCTTCCCTCTTGTTTGAACTGCTAATGTAGGATCTCCTAGAATTTGTCCTTTTAGATGATCCTTATAAATTCTGAGTATGGGAATAGGATTGACAGCAATGGTGTTATCCATGTTGTTGATATCAGCTATTGCACCCACATCTTCATCATCATCATAAGCTCCATTGAATATTCCATCATTTGGAAGAGTATCAAAAGCATCTTCCAAGTCAGGCATATTTGGATCAATGGGTAAATCAGCATTAGGGAGAGTAGATGCATCAATTTGTATTTTGCCTCCAAGATAGACAAATGATGATTCACCAGCATTTGCACCTGTAGGGGTACTAGCAGCACGAACATATGGTGTGTTAGACCTATCAGTACTAACAAATAGCCTATCAGTACTAACAGATGGCCTATCAGTACTAACAGATGGCCTATCAGTACTAAGTTGGTTAGTACTTGTAGCTTAAGCTGCCTTTTTTTAAGATGCAATACTCCTCTTTTCTTCTTCAAAGGCTTGTCTTGAAACATCATCCATAGCTTTAGCAGCCAATTCTTGAGTAACCATCTTCTTAAGTTCCTTGTCAGTAACATCTTCTGAATCTTGTACATCATTGTCTTTAGGAGAACTTTCAAGAAGTTTTTCATGTGTCATCTGGAAGCAACATCTTCTACTGAATCCTTGTCCCTATGGGGAGAGTGGAACATATGTATTCATGAGTAGAGATACTTAACTTATCCTGATGAACCTGACAACATAAGAATCTTGTGTACTCCTTTGGGATCACTTTCCAAAGTCCACAAAGCCTCATTGTAATCTTCATAGCCCTGAAATCAAAAAAACTTTGTACCAGTCATCTGGCTAGAGCAACCACGATCCACCACCTAGTGCATGATCCTGTAAAAGATCTCTGTGATGCCCTGCACAAAAAGTAAGAGAATTAGTATCTCTTAGGGACCCAAGCCATTATAGACTTGGAAATCCCTTTTGGGTCAACATACTCAACCTTATTGAGCATGAATAATCCACTGTCTTTGGAAACATGATCCAAGTAATTTCCCTTAGGCCTCCAAACCCACCTTGACTTTTTAAGGTCAGTATCCATCTTACCCTTACCAGTTTTAACTACTGCTCTTGTCCCAACAGTAGTCATATTTTTGAACCCCAAAAGTTTTAACATCTTGTTTAAGTCTTTGGTCTAAAAGAAGGTTTTGTATAGTAAGACCTCTTGATAGTGAATATGAGCCTGATGGTAATACATTTCTCATTCTTGGGTAAATTGTCTAATACACCAACCTCAGTTTTGCTATTTTTGGGTGCAAAATGGTCTACAGTACTAACATGCATAGCAGTACTACCTGTGTAACTTCCCTTTTCCTCATTTTGCATAAACTGGAGTAATCAAACCTGTCTTGTTAGTACCTCCTGACAGGAACAAAATCTTTCTTAGATGTAGGGTATTTTGAAATTTTTTTGATGATGTAACCCTTTAGTATTATCCCAAACAAGTTTGTCCCAACCCTTGGACCAGAGTTAACCACAGTTTTCCCACTTAGGTTCTTTGACACTGTTTGTCATAAATTACAATCTTTGATTAAAATTGTCATACTTTTACAGACCAAAGCAGGCTTATTCTTAAATCCAATTCCTTGTTTCTGAGAAGTTTTGACCATTTTTATCTACTTCAGTTTTAAAACTGTTTCAGTCTCATATCTAACAGGACTAACTGTTGCACCTTCGACACATCATCCTCATCATTGAGTTCCAATCCTCATGATAACCTTTATCTCTATTAACGATTTCATAGACCTGTTTTAGGTTTTGAGTATTTGATTCATATTGTTTACCTACAGTCTTACTTGTTTTAGTATTAAGATCAGTTGTTTTTTACTCAATTATTTTCTTCCTAATGGCATATTCATCTAATACTGCAAATGATATGTCAGCTCTTAGGGTTAGGAAGTTCCCTGTTATAGGAGGGGGAACAGCATGAAACCCATCTGCTTTAGAGAACCTATCATTTGCTGGTGTGTTCTCTTCATCACTTGATCTGACATCAAAAACACTCAAACTAATCTCACTATCCGTTTCAGAATTGTTACTCATTTCATTCAAATGTGTGTCATATCCTAAACCAATTTTATCTCTATCACTCATTTGACTGTTGAGTAATTGTAACACCCCCAAAAATGGGTCGTAGCGGAATATGGGTTTGGGAGCGTTACTTCATAATACCATTGCTCAAGTCATGAGAGAATGACCTCTAACTGTGTCGTTTGAAAGGAAATCTTGAATTATTTAGACTCCAATGCATACAACATAAGCCAAGCATCTAATTCACCTGAGAAAAACATGCTTAAAAGTGTCAACATAAAGTTGGTGAGTTCATAGGTTTGTTTAAGTATAAATGTTGAACCACAGTTTTGTAAGGTATGCATGACCATTTAAATCCCCAAATAGTCACAAAATATAAGTATAGTTGGATACCCATTATTCAAAGTAGGTATTGCCACTTTATTCAAGGCAACATAAATGTTCGAGTGTGTGTAAAACCATGATTACGATTACTCTAAGTTCATAAAACCGCTGCTCAAACTTGTATGCCACTTTATTCAAGGCACCGTAATTGTTCAAGTGTGTGTGTGTAGTTCTTTGCTCCGACATGCTATAACGTTCGTTGCCCTGTGATAGCTAATCACCCGAACGAGGCTGTCACACCCGAATATATCTATTTCATAACATTCGCGCTCACCCTCAGGTAATTCACAGTTCAATCCGCTTAAGCTAATCCGTAATCATTTCAAAAGTAAAGTATGTATTTGTGACCAAAAATGAAGTCAAATAATGTATCCCATAACGAGCTATGTAAATGAGTATGTAAACCAATTTGTAATCAACCATGTAAATGCATTTGCAAACAAGCATGTTCTCACCCCAAAAACATATGTAAAATAAGTAATACACGGGGCTATAAACTCACCTCGAGTGGATGAGTTAACAAGATAAATCAAAGAAAATGTGTCACGAATACGTCGAATGCAACCTAATCAATTATAGGTCGTATTAGTACTAAGTACTTTGAATAACTACTACCATATATAATTCTATATAGCTACATCACCATCTAATTGTGTTTGTGAAATATCATTTAAGTTACGTTTGATAAATGATAACCGTGTTCATACTCGTATAATCGAACAAATAATTAAATCGTCTTTGTAAAATAATATTTATAAAGTTTAATACATGTATAAATATTATATAAATGATTCTAAAATGTTTCGCAAAAATTTATATTAAAAACGAACCAACACTATTCACGTCAAGAAATAGTGCACAAGTAGGATATAGTGCATAACTTTCTCGTTTTAAGCCCGTTTGGTATGTTTTTTTCGTCCACGCTTTCGTATTAAGTCGAGGCATCAAAATATTACATTTTCATATTTCGAGGTGTTATCCCACTAGTTTAATCCATTACACAACACTAATCTTTACCAATATGCTAGAAAATAAGAAGAATCTTAGAGAGAGAAAGTAGAGAGAGAAACAACTAGATTAAAGATAATGGTGAGTTACAAAAGAGAGAAAATGTAACCAACACCCTTCACCAAGTGTGGTGAAGGGATATTTATACCCTAGCCTTCTAGTTGGATCATGGGCTTTCTTAATGGGCCGAGATTAGCTAAACTTGGGCTTTCACCCTTAACATGGACAACATTAGATTACAAACCAAGCCCGATGATACCCGACTAGCCTATTACATAACAAGACTTATTTGACTTAGTGATACCGATAACATTATTGTTTGACTTAATATAATTAAGGCTAACACACACCAACAATGATACTACCAAACGCGGCCCGTCACAATGATACAATCACACGCACCCCGCCACAATGATGCCACCACACGCGGCCCCATCATGAGGTTGGCGCGTGGTGGAGGCACACAGTAATGCCTGGTCTTAGCAAACCAAGGGCAATACGGATCCGATGATTAAGAATATTGATACGTGTACAATACCCAATACCACAAATCCCCACCCAGAGAGTAGACAATTTTGATACGGTTAACATATACCAACAGTCAATGTCATATTCCTAATCAAAGGTGCCCACCTCTTGTTAGTATTTGTAAGCTGTAACCATTGTGGTTAGTCTATAGACTGCCCCAGAATTCACCTACAAATTATAAAAA
>BQNB010166326.1:0-10087 GCA_026074375.1 Tanacetum coccineum | reverse complement strand
ATAGATCATTAGTTACAAATTTCTGTCATAAAAACTCATAAAATCCAAAAATATTAGTTTAATTAGTTAAGATCTTAGAATTTTACTTAATCATGATTGCTAAGTTTGTTTTAAGCTAGTTTTTATCTGGTATTTAGAACTTGTTCATTAAATTTCTACTTAAAAGGTTTGCTCAAAATCTGTCATAGTTTTTAAGGGGTGTTTGGTTTAAGTGTGTTTGTCCTCTAAAAGTCAAAATCACTTGTGCAACTGGTTTGAGTCAGCTGAGTTTTCATTTAAGAGTAATTTTCATTTAGTTTTTATAAGTTAGAGTTAAATATTTCAAAAGATATGGCTTATTATCTTTGTTTCTACACCAGGGCAGTTTTTTGACTATCTTTTTGCTTGTGAAATTTAGATCTAAGTCCTCAAAGGCTTAGATTTTGCTTGTACTTTGTTTAAACACTCTATTTAAGTGTGTTTTAGTGGAGGATTCCCTTAGGAAACCTGCACTCTTGGTTTTACATTTGTGCAAAGGTCACTAGTACTAACAGAAGTTAGTACTGCTGATACTTACACTACCAGTACTAACTAACAAGTTAGTACTACCTTCACAAGTTAGTACTGCTGTGTCTTAAGCCCCAAATTAAGCTATCAAAGTTATGATTTAATAGCTTATCTTTTAGCATTATAAAGTCTAGTTATAGCTTAATATAGCATAAGTCTTAGATTACATTTTCTAGCTTATTTACATAGCTTATTTTTGCTGTCAAAAAGTTAAAAAGCCAAAAACAGTACTTAGGACTTAAATTTGTTAATTTAGCTTATGGGTCTAGATTTTCTAGCTTATTTAGTTAGATTATAAGTAGTTTAATAAGTCCTTAAAGTTCTAGAGTCTAGTTTAGCTTTTTAAGTTTTTAAGCTCATTTGGATTTTGTGCTATCTTGCTTATTTTCTGAGTTTGCTTAGTTCATGCTCAAATTTAGTTGTTAAAAAGTACTTCTAGCTTAGATTTCTTTGCATTCATAAGTTTAAGCACTTCATAAGCTTCCTAGAACTCTTTTCCTTTTTAGTTTTAAGCCTAATTTGAGCTTATTATAGCTGTTTTAGTGAAACTAAGCCCAAACCCCTAGTTTCTGTAACAGCTTATTGAGGAAGCTCTTTTAGAGCTTATCTTTGAGTTTCAGACTATAGTGCTTTTGTTAAAGTTGTTCTCCCTAGCTTCCTTTACAACTTTGCTCTTTTAAGTTTTTAGTGATAAGCACTTTTAGAATTTAAGCTTATATTTGGACTTAGTTTGTTGTCGGGGTTAGTCCTCAGGGACCATTCCTGTAATCTTTCTGTTTTAGTTGTTTTCCAGTTAATCCTTGCCCTGTTAAATGTTTTAGCCCGTTAGTCCTTAAGTCTTTTTCACAATTAGTCCCTAAGTTAGTTTTTAATTAGTTTATTAAGTTTTAATTAATAGTTAGGTTAGGTTTTAATTAGTTTAATTAAACTTTTATAAAAAGATAAAAATTAGGGCTTTTATTTTTAATAATTTTTTGCACTTTTTCTTTATTTAGTAAAATTTTAGTTTACATTTTTAGGGTTAAATTTTAGTCCATTTGCTTAATAGTTGCGTTTCCATAATCATTTAATTGTTTATTTTAAATCTTTCCAAATCAAATATCTTTGCTAAATTCAAATCAGGATCCGAACTTAAAACGTAGTTTCAATTTCACTAGTCATTGGGGAAACGACCCGGGTGATCATATTTACCCGGTTTAACATACGTATATTATATATATTATATATTATTTTTGTAAGTCTTAACTTTTTACCTTGGTTAAAGGTGAATAGTTGGAATTTACCTAAGTAGTATTTTTATTATATATTTTATAGGTACGTAAAACTGCAATCAGGTTTCAATTTCACTAGTCGTTGGGGAAACGACCCGGGTGATCATACTTACCCGGTTTAATATACGTATTATATATTATATTATATATATTTTTGAGAGTGAATTTTATCAAGGGTAACTTGGTAATCTTCTTAATTTCTCTTATGGTTATATTTTATATATATATTTTAAGTATTCAAAACTAGCGAATCAGTTTTTGGCGCCGCTGCCGGGGACTAGTGTTTACGATTCCTTCGTCTTGTGTTTGTTGATTTGGTTTGAAGATCCTTTTGTTCTCGAAAGTTTCATTCTTGTTTTAAAATTTAAAAAAAATTATAAAATATAAAAAGTAAAAAATATATATATTTTTTCTTTTTCTTTTTAGTATAAGTAAAAGCTAAAAAAATAGCAAAATTAAAAATAAAAATAAAAATCTTCCTTTTTAATTAAGAAATTAAAATCACCAATTGGTAAAAATACCAAAATATAACATTCTCAACAGAGGTGTTATTATTTCAATTTCCGGTGAACTTGCAATTGTTCCCAAATCGTAATCAAAGATTTAACACTTGCCATTTGTGTCTCTACAAAGTACGGCTCACCTTGAAAAGCAATTTTCGAGAGCAACCGTGAAGTAATTGATTATTTGGTTTAAGTCTCTTTCGTGTAACCGTTAAAATTCATTGCTAAAAAAAAAAAAAATTGTGTAAAGTTTTGTTTTTTTAATTGTTAGTTTTTCTTTTATCGCACTCGTTTCGCAATCTCGTGCGTCGTCAACAACAAACTCTTCTGGTTGTTGAAAATTTTGATTTAGAAGAACTAATTATTGAACAAAACGTTGTTCCAATGGCCGACAATCGAACAATGGCCCAAATGTTACAAGCACCCATCGAAGGTTATGAAGATGCTATAGTTTTCCCACCGATCAATGCTAACAATTTCGAGCTTAAACAACCTTTATCAATCTTTGCAAAGCAAATAGTTCCGGTAGACATCCCAACAATCCCTTCGATTTTTTTACACAAGGTCACTTCAACTTTTAGTGCATCCCGAAGTTCCGAACACTCTTCGGTAAAGCTTTTGCTTTTCCCTTTTTCTCTAACGGTGAACGCCCCGGAGATTGGTTAGACAAGGAACTCTAGGATCAATTTCTAACATGGGAACGACTTGTTTCAAAATTTATAAAAACCCAAAGTATTCTTTTGTTTTTACCACCATCAAAAACAACTTACCTCCGAACAAATTCACCAATTTTTTTCCAAGAAACCCAACGAAACCTTATCGAAGCATGTGAAGTTTTAAGGTCTCCTTGTTAATGTCCTTCACCATGGCTTCTCGGAACTACACCAACTTATTTCTTTTTACAACTAACGTTATGAATTCAAACAATCAAGATGCCTTAGATTCTGCCCGCTGAGTGGCAATTTTTTAGACAAGAAGCCTCGAAGGTTTAGCGATTATTGAAAGCAAGTCAAATGTTGTTACTCGCAGAAGTCGTGCTAATGATTTAAGAGTGAGTACGGATGCTCCCTCTTTCTTAATCTTCACCTTCTAATAATTCTTTCGATATGCAACAAAGGCGCTTCTTCGAGATAAGTGGACTATCAAGATAGACAGATGCCTGAATGATAATGTAAAGATTTTAGTTGTTACTACTCCTGCACCCGTCAAAGCAGTTGAGGAAGTATGTGTTACATGTGGTTCAAACCATAATTTTAACCTTTGTCCATTAACTCGAGGAGGAAACGATTTTCCCGTTTTTCATGACAACATCCAACAATTTCAACAAACCGCAGCCGTTGGTAATTTTCTCCAAAGAAACCAACCTTCCAATTTGGCAAGTCAAATGAAACCACCGGGTTTCAATCAACCAAATGTCCAAAACAATCCAAACCGTTACCAAGGAACTAATTCTAATTTCAACCAAAACCGTGGAGGAAATTTTAACCAAAACCGTCCTAATAATCAAGGAGCCGTTTACCAAGCCCCACCATATCAACCACCAACTCAACCTTTGGTTAATCAAGCTTTACCTCCCGTTTCACAAACTCAAGGAGTGTCTAAAATGGATTTTGAGAGTTATGCTAAAGCAAATGATGCGAATATGAATAACTTGCAAATGAAGTTGGATAATTTTCAAAGGAACCAAAATGATTTTCAAAGAGTTTACAGTGATTCTCAAAAGAAACAAGATGATTTTCAGAAAATGATGCTCAGTTTCATGCAAAGCTATCACACCAACCAACCTTCAAGTTCAAGCTCTTTACCTAGCAATACCATTCCAAATCCAAGAAACGAAGCCAAGGAAATTACAACTCGTAGTGGTGTTTCATACGATGGACCTCCGATTCCATCGCCGGTGGTGGAAAAGGAAAGTGAGGTGACAAAGGATACGGAGCTACCGAGCACCAAAGACATCCAACCTCCTCCATTGGTCCAAGAACAAACCAACTAGTACAATGAACCAATCGATGAACCTGCTTTCGTTGTAACAAAGACAAACCTTAATCTTGCCTTACCCTTCAAGACTTGCAAAAGAGAAGATTTGTGAAAAGGATGATATCCTAGCTTTAAAGTTTATGGAAATTTTTCTTTTTTTATCCGTAATCTTCACTGTGAGCTAAGTTTCGCGGGATGTCTCAGTCATATGCAAAGTTTGCTCGATGCTTCAAAAAGATGTTAAATAACAAAGAAAAGTTAATTGAGTTGACCAAAACGCCATGAATGAAAATTGTAGTGCGGTTGTCCTTAAAAAGCTTCTAGGAAAAGCTAGGTGACCCTGGTCGATTTCTCATTCCATGTGAATTTTTTTAGAGTTGATAGTTTACCCAAACCCTAGCCTTGCCGATTTAGGTGCTAGGTCTCAATCTTATGCTTTATCTTTGGAAAAAGCGTCAACTCTCAGGCTAACCGAACAAAAATGGTATTAGAATTAGCCGACCGTACAATTTCCAAACCAACCGGTGTAGCTGAAAATGTTTTTGTCAAAGTAGGGAAGTTTTACTTTCCCGCCGATTTCGTTGTTCTTGATTTTATAGCCGATCCTCGAGTACCGTTGATACTCGGGCGACCCTTTCTTAGGACGGCTCATGCTTTAATCGATGTTTACGAGGGAGAGATTACTCTTAGGAATGATGATCAATCGTTAACCCTTAAATGTGGTGATGCACCTTCCATTTCATACAACAATCTCGAATCGTTGAAGAAGGTTGATCTCATTGATGTCACATGTGAAGAGTACTCACAAGAAGTACTTGGATTTTCCGATTCCGTTGCTTACAACAATCCTTCTCCGTACTTCGATCCGATTGTTTCTACTTCATCTCCAACACTTACTCCTTTTGATGAAAGCGATTTTCTACTCTTTGAAGAAGCCGATGCTTTCATAGCAATCGATGATGAACCAGTTTCACCAGTTTTCAATGCTACATACTACGATCCCGAGGGTGACATTCTCATTCTTGATGCACTTCTCAACAGTGATCCATTACCTTCACCAGACCAAGGAGATTACTACCCCGGAATTCAAAAAGATCTTAAAGTTATTGAACCAAAAGAGTCTTCACTTGAACCAAAAGATGAAATTTCCGAAGTCGAGCTTAAAGAGTTACCTCCGCATCTCGAGTATGCGTTCTTAGAGGAAAATAACAAACTTCCAGTCATAATTTCAAAAGATTTAAGCCAAGAAGAAAAGACCTCACTCATTAATGTTCTCAAAAACCGAAAACAAGCAATCGCTTGGAAACTTTCTGATATCCGAGGCATAGATCCAGAGTTTTGCTCTCACAAAATCCTTTTAGAAGATGATTACGAACCTTCAGTCCAACATCAAAGGAGGGTTAACCCTAAAATCCACGACGTCATCAAGAAAGAAGTAGAAAAACTTCTTGACGACCCCCCCCCCCCCCCCCCCCGCCCCCCCCTGGATTGATTATATCCGAAATTTTTCGGTTAGTCCATGGATTGTCCGGTCCATTGGGTTCCTAAAAAGGTGGTATGACGTTGTCACAAACGAAGAAAATGAGCTGGTGCTTACAAGATTAGTCACGGATGGGAGAGTTTGCATCGCGACTATCGAATAAGTTAAACGAATCATCTTGTAAAGACCATTTTCCGTTACTTTCATGGACCAAATGTTAGCAGCGATTTAGCGGCAACGAGTTTTATTTTTTCTGGATGGTTTTTCAGGGTATTTTCAAATCCCTACTTGATCCTAAAAGATCAAGAAAAAACTACTGTTACGTTGCCCATACTGAACTTTCGCGTACCCGTCGTATGCCATTCCGGATTGTGCAATGCTCCAGAACTTTCCAACGTTGTATGCATGGCCATTTTTCACGAATGATAGGAAAAACGATGGAAAGTCTTTAGGGACGATTTTCAGTTTTTGGAGATTCTTTTTCCTCATGTCTTGCCAATTTAGATAGAATGCTTAAAAGGTGTGAA
This sequence comes from Tanacetum coccineum, assembly GCA_026074375.1. Lineage (NCBI taxonomy): Eukaryota > Viridiplantae > Streptophyta > Magnoliopsida > Asterales > Asteraceae > Tanacetum > Tanacetum coccineum. The sequence goes on along the minus strand of BQNB010166326.1, from coordinate 3,783 downwards.
GACACCAAATTAGCACTAAATTGGGAAAAGAGCCATTTCATGGTTAAAGAAGGCATTGTTTTAGGACATAAGATCTCTAGAAAAGGAATTGAAGTCGATAAGGCTAAAGTTGATGTAATTTCTAAGCTTCCTCATCCAACGACCGTCAAAGGAATTCGAAGTTTTCTCGGGCATGCTGGATTCTATCGAAGATTTATCAAAGACTTTTCTAAAATCTCTCGACCCATGACCCATCTCTTAGAGAAGAATACTCCTTTCATTTTTTTAGAAGATTGCATTCTAGCCTTTCAAACATTGAAAAAGAAGTTGACCGAAGCTCCAATTCTCATTGCTCCGAATTGGGACCAACCTTTTGAAATCATGTGCGATGCAAGTGATTATGCAATAGGTGCGGTCCTAGGACAAAGGATTGAGAAGCATTTCCGACCAATTCATTACGCTAGCAAGACAATGACTGAAGCAGAAACGAATTACACAACAAAACCGAGGAAAGGAGATTGCTGGCAGTAGGTTATGCTTTTCAAAAAGTTTCGATCATATCTAAATCATGAACAAGAGTGTTGTTTTACACGGGACCACTAGCTGTGAAATACCTCTTCACAAGAAAGAAGCCAAGCAAGATTGCTTCGAATTTTTAGGTTTACTTCTTCAGGAATTTGATTTTAAAGTTATCGATACCAAAGGTGCTGAAAACTATGCAGCTGATCACCTCTCTCGTCTTGAAAACCCTTACGAAAATGTTTTTGATCCAAAAGAGATTACCGAGACTTTTCCTTTAGAGACTTTAAGTGTGTTAACTTCTAAAGACCAAAGTACCCCGTGGTTCGCCGACTTTGCTAACTACCACGTGGGGAAATTCATTAAAAAAGGAATGTCGACTCAAGAGAAAAACAAGTTCTTTAAAGATGTAAAACATTACTTCTGGGATGACCCTTTTCTTTTCAAGACTTGTGCGGATCAAATAATCCGAAGGTGTGTAGATGGCAAAGAAGCTCTCGAAATTCTCGAAGCTTGTCACAGTGGACCCACCGGGGGACACTATGGTGCCAACTTTACCGCCAAGAAGGTTTTTGATGCCGGTTTCTTTTGGCCTACCATTTATAAGGATGCCTACGAATTTGTCAAATCTTGTGATGCTTGTCAAAGACAAGGCAAAATCTCTCAACGTGATGAGATGCCTCAAAATGCAATCCAAGTTTGTGAGATTTTCGATTTATGGGGAATTGATTTTATGGGACCTTTTCCATCGTCTAGGGGTAACAAATATATTCTAGTAGCCGTCGATTATCTTTCTAAATGGGTTGAAGCGAAAGCGCTCCCCAGAACGATGCGTAGGGGCTATTGTTAAGTTCTAAAACCTTTTCTCCCGTCTCGGTGCTCCGAGAGCAATCATAAGCGATCGTGGGACCCATTGTTTGTAATGACAAATTTGATTAAAAAAGTTATGTCTAAAATATGGGTCACCACGTCTTTCGACTCCTTACCACCCTCAAACGAGTGGTCAAGTTGAAGTCACGAATCGAGGTCTTAAAAGAATTTTAGAGAGGACGGTAGGAGAAAACCGTGCCTCATGGTCCGACAAACTAGATGATGCATTATGGGCTTTTAGAACCGCTTACAAGACTCCTATTGGATGCACTCCGTACAAGTTAGTCTATGGAAAAGCGTGTCACTTACCAGTTGAACTAGAACACAAAGCATATTGGGCTCTTAAGCATGCCAACTTTGATTTAAAGACCGCGGGCGATCATCGAAAGCTTCAACTTAATGAACTTAGTGAGCTTCGAGATCAAGCTTACGAAAATTCGCTAATCTACAAGGAGAAGACGAAGAAGCTACACGATTCTAAGATAAAAAACCAAATCTTCAATGTTGGTGATCCAAGTTCTTGTCTTTTCACTCCGGATTAAAGTTTTACTCTGGAATACTCAGTCACGATGGGTATCGGACCTTTCACATTCACCGAAGTTTATTCCTTATGGCACAGCCAAGTTGTCTCATGCCGATGGTTCTAATTTCAAAGTCAACTGCCACATCCGTTTAGAAAGCACTACTATGGAGGGGATAACACACCATTGTTTATCCGGACCTCCAGATTTCATAAGAACAAATAAATCAGGGATCGAGCGAGCTTGCGATCGGTTGGACAACTAAATTCAGGGATCGAGTCGAGCTTGCGACTCGGTGATAAAAAATAAGCCGCTTCGTGGGAGTTCACCCCATGATTATCCTTTCTATTTTCTTTTTATCAAATGTGTTATGTTGAGAGAGGCTTGTACTCTTTCCGTTTTCCCGATGTTTGTTGTGATTTTTGCAGGATCAACCCAACAAATTCTTTGAAGACTCTCGTGTCCGGTTGATTTATCCCGTTCAACTTGAGTTTCTCATCCTTTGTGTGAAATTAGTTTGGGGAGATCCATATCCTTTCATCATTATCGATTAACGTTTATCTTTGCATACTTCATAAACGGCTTAGATTTTCATAGAAACCCGACTTTAAACATTGAGGACAATGTTTCATTTTAGTTTGGGGAAGGGAATCTATCGATTTGATGTTGCTTGCTTATTGTTTTGTTCTCACGTACCCGTTTTTCCCACAAAAATACCAAAAATTTTAAATTTTTAGTCATATATAAAAAAAAAGTGTTAAGACATGAATGTAGGTTTTCCGTTGGTAAGAATAAGAAGTAATTTTTGACCCGATCGTACGTGTAGAGTTCTAGCTTTCTCCCTTAACAATTAATGATGATAGTTTGTGCTAGTCTCATGTAGACTTTAAACATGCTAGACTTGAAATCATTAGTAAAAGAAAACTTGTGCTAATCTCAAGTAGATTTTAAATATGCCGAGTTGGATTTTATATAGGCTAAGTATTTGCAAATTTCTTTTGTGAAGAATAAGAGATGATAGTGTTGTTTACGAATTAGGATGCTAAACAAAGTTTATTTGGAAAGCTTAAAGGCTTATAAGAATAACTTGTGATTTTTCTTCCCAGAAGCTCTTAAAATGATTAATTATACGTGTTCTCTTTAATTTTTACAAAATAGAGTTTAACTCTTAAAAGTCTAATCAACATATTCAGAGAAAAAGCTTTATCGATGATGAGTTAAACATCATTTGTAAATAAGGATTTTAGTTCAAGTTTATACTTTGGTTTTCTAAATCGAAATTTTTACTATTTGCAAAAATAATATGTTAAATCAATTTCAGTCTTTAGTCAAAAAAAAAAAAAATAATAATAATAAAAATGTAGTTGATGAATAAAGGATGCAAGTTATAAATCCTTAAGTGTTAATAATTAATATACAAACTCCATCACAATAAAGTACATGGGCATTTGTCGGTTCGCTCCCGATGTGACATCGAAAGAAAGGGTGGAGGATGTATATTTAGGGTTGGTATCATAATAAGTACGCGAGCTCTTGTCGGAGGCGAGACCGATGTGTCGTCGAAAGAAAAATGATACCAATTCCTAGCCTAATAAAGTAAATAGAAATAATAATGTTGCAAAGTTAGAAAATACATAGTAAAAGTTTCATTTTCTAAAACTAAGGTATTATTTTGAGCTAAGGTTTGCAAAAGTCTACAAAGCTTTTTCATCGGAAGTTCATGCGTTTCGGTTAGTATTCTCCGGATGGGGTGTCAAAAGCCTTAGCACTTACCCGATGACGGTGGGATCGCTAGAGAAGAAAGTCATTTATGAAACAAGTGAACCAACAATGTCTTAGCTAAGTAGGTTTTTGTTTGCTTTGAGATGTGATCTTGCTAAGTGATTAACATATT